>JAUUED010847112.1:0-11387 GCA_032361865.1 Panulirus pascuensis | reverse complement strand
GTGTGCAGGTGAATTCGGCTGCACATCAGAAGATAACGCTGGTCTATAGGTGAAATTGGCTGTACATCAGAAGGTAACGCTGGTGTTCACGTGAATTTGGCTGTACATCAGAAGGTACCTATGGTCTGCAGATAAATTTCGCTATACATCAGAACATAACGTTGGTCTACAGGTGAACTTGGCTGTACAACAGAGAGTAACGTTGGTCTACATGTGAACTTGGCTGTACATCAGAAGGCAACGCTGGTCTACAGACTTAACTTGGCTGTACATCAGAAGGTAACGTTGGTCTACAAACTGAAATTGGCTGTATATCAGAAGGTAATGCTGGTCTAGAGACTAAACTTGGCTGTACATCAGAAATCAGAAGGTAGCACAGGTGTGCAGGTGAATTCGGCTGTACATCAGATAATGCTTGTCTACAGGTGAACTTGGTTGTACATCAGAAGGTAGCGCTGGTCTACAGGTGAACTTGGCAGTACATCAGAAGGTAAAGTTGGTCTACAGACTGAACTTTGCTGTACATCAGAAGGTAACGCTGGTCTACAGATGAACTTGGCTGTACATCAGAAGGTAACGCTGGTCTACAGACTGAATTTTGCTGTACATCAGAAGATAACGCTGGTCTATAGGTGAACTTGGCTGTACATCAGAAAATAACGCTGGTCTACAGGTGAACTTGGCTGTATATCAGAAGGTAACGCTGATGTACTGACTAAACTTGGCTGTACATCAGAAGGTAACGCTGGTCTACAGGTGAACTTGGCTATACATCAGAAGGTAACGTTCCTCTATAGAGTGAACTTGGCTGTACATCAAAGGATAACGCTGGTCTACAGAATGACCTTGCCTCTTCATTAGAAGGTAACGCTGGTCTACAGACTGAACATGGCTTTACATCAGAAGGTAACGCTGCTCTACAGACTGAACTTGGCTGCACATCAGAAGGTAACGCTGGTCTACAGACTGAACTTGGTTGCACATTAGAAGATAACGCTGGTCTACAGACTGAACTTCGTGTACATCAGAAGGTAACGCTGGTCTGCAGATGAATTTGGCTGTACCTCAGATGATAACGCTGGTCTACATGTGAACTTGGCTCTACATCAGAAGGTAACGCTGGTCTACAGGTGAACTTGGCAGTACATCGAAGGTAACGCTGGTCTACAGACTGAACTTGGTTATACATCAGAAGGTAACGCTGGTCTACAGGTGAACTTGGCTGTACATCAGAAGATAACGCTGGTCTACAGACTGAACTCTGCTCTACATCATAAGATAACGCTGGTCTACAGATTAAATTTGGCTGTACATCAGAAGCTAACGTTTGTCTACAGACTGAACCCGGCTCTACATCAGAAGGTAACGCTGGTGTGCAGGTGAATTTGGCTGTACAACAGGAGGTCACGCAGGTCTTCAGGTGAATTTGCCTATACATCAGAAGATAACGCCTTTTTACAGGTAAACTCGGCTGTATATCAGAAGGTAGCGCAAGTATACAGGTGATCTTGGCTGTACATCAGAAGGTAAAGCCGGTCTACAGACTGAACTTGGCAGTACATCAGAAGGTAACGCTGGACTGCATGTGAATATGGGTTTACATCAGATGATAACGCTGTTCTACATGTGAACGTGTCTGTAAATCATAAGGTAGCGCTGGTGTACAGTTGAACTTGGCTGTACATCGAAGGTAACGCTGGTCTACAGACTGAACTTGGATGTACCTCAGAAGGTAACGCTGGTCTACAGGTGAACTTGGCTGTAGATCAGAAGATAACGCTGGTCTATAGACTGAACTTTGCTGTATATCAGAAGATAACGCTGGTCTACATGTGAACTTGGCTGTACATCGGAAGGTAAAGCTGGTCTACAGACTGAACTTGGATGTACATCAGAAGGTAACGCTGGTCTACAGGTGAACTTTGCTGTAGATCAGAAGATAACGCTGGTCTATAGACTGAACTTTGCTGTATATTAGAAGATAACGCTGGTCTACAGGTGAACTTGGCTGTACATCGGAAGGTAACGCTGGTCTACAGTGTGAACTTAGCTATACATCAGAAGGTAACGCTGGTCTACAGGTGAATATGGCTGTAAATCAGAAGGTAATGCTGGTCTACAGGTGACCTTGACTGTACATCAGAAGGTAATGCTGGTCTACAGGTGAACTTGGCTGTACATCAGAAGGTAACTCTTGTCTACAGGTGAACTTGACTGTACATTAGAAGATAACGCTGGTCTACATACAGAACTTGGCTCTACATCAGAAGGTAACGCTGGTCTAGAGGTGAACTTGACTGTATATCAGAAGGTAACGCTAGTCTACAGGTGAACTTGGCTGTATATCAGAAGGTAACGCTAGTCTACAGACTGAATTTGGCTGCACATCAGAAGGTAACGCTGGTCTTCAAACTGAACTTGGCTCTACATCAGAAGGTAACGCTGGTCTACAGGTGAACTTGGCTCTACATCAGAAGGTAACGCTGGTCTACAGACTGATTTTGGCTGTATATCAAAAGGTAACTCTGGTCTACAGGAGAAAATGGCTTTACATCAGAAGGTAACGCTGGTCTAGAGGTGAACTTGGCTGTAATTCAGAATATAAAGTTTTTTTACAGGTGAACTTGGCTGTACTTCAGTAGATAACGCTTTTTTACTCGTGAAATTGGCTGTAATTCGGAATGTAACGCTTTTCTACAGACTGAACTTAACTCTACATCAAAAGAAAACGATGGTCTACAGACTGAACTTGGCTGTTCATCAGAAGGTAATGCTGGTCTACAGACTAAACTTGGCTGAACATCAGAAGGTAACGCTGGTCTACAGGTGAGCTTGCCTGTGCATCAGAAGGTAACGCTGGTCTACAGTTGAACTTGGATGTACATCAGAAGGTAACTCTGGTCTATAGACTGAACTTGGCTGTACATCAGAAGGTAACGCTGATGTACAGACTCAACTTGCCTGTATATAAGAAGGTAACGCTGGTCTACAGGTAAACTTGGCTGTACATCAGAAGGTAACGTTCCTCTATAGAGTGAACTTGACTGTACATCAGAAGATAACGCTTGTCTACAGAATGACCTTGCCTGTTCATTAGAAGGTAACGCTGGTCTACAGACTGAACATGGCTTTACATCAGAAGATAACGCTGGTCTACAGACTGAACTTGGCTCTACATCAGAAGGTAACGCTAGTCTGCAGGTGAATTTGGCTGTACATCAGAAGGTAGCGCAGGTGTGCAGGTGAATTCAGTTGTATATCAGAAGATAATGCTGGTCTACAGGTGAACCTGGCTGTACATCAGAAGGTAGCGTTGGTCTACATGTGAACTTGGCTGTATATCAGAAGGTAACGTTGGTCTACAGACTGAACTTTGCTATACATCAGAAGGTAACGCTAGTCTACAGAAAAACTTGGCTGTACATCAGAAGGTAACGCTGGTCTACAGACTGAAATTTGCTGTACATCAGAAGATAACGCTGGTCTATAGGTGAACTTGGCTGTACATCAGAAAATAACGCTGGTATACAGGTGAACTTGGCTGTACATTAGAAGGTAATGCTGGTCTACAAACTCAACGTGGCTGTACATCAGAAGATAACGCTGGTCTACAGACTGAACTTGGCTGCACACTAGAAGATAACGCTGGTCTACAGACTGAACTTGGCTATACATCAGAAGGTAACGCTGGTCTGCAGGTGAATTTGGCTGTTCATCAGATGAAAACGATGGTCTACAGTTGAACTTGGCTGTACATCAGAAGGTAGGTCTGGACTACAGGTGAACTTGGCTGTACCTCAGAAGATAACGCTGGTCTACAGACTGAACTTTGCTGTACATCAGAAGATAACGCTGGTCTACAGGTAAACTTGGCTGTACATCAGAAGGTAACGCTCGTCTACACGTGAACTTGGCTATACATCAGAAGGTAACACTGGTCTACAGGTGAATTTGGCTGTACATTAGAAGGTAACGCTGGTGTACAGGTGAACTTGGCTCTACCTCAGAAGATAACGCTGGTCTACAGACTGAACTTTACTGTTCATCAGAAGGTAACGCTGGTCTACATACTAAACTTGGCTGTACATCAGAAGGTAACGCTGGTCTACAGGTGAGCTTGGCTGTGTATCAGAAGGTAACGCTGGTCTACAGGTGAACTTGGATATACATCAGAAGGTAACTCTGGTCTATAGATTGAACTTGGGTGTACATCAGAAGGTAACGCTGATGTAGAGACTCAGCTTGGCTGTATATATGAAGGTAACGCTGATCTACAGGTGAACTTGGCTGTACATCAAAAGGTAACGTTCCTCTATAGAGTAAACTTGGCTGTACATCAGAATATAACGCTGGTCTACAGAATGACCTTGCCTGTTCATTAGAAGCTAACGCTGGTCTACACACTGAACATGGCTTTACATCAGAAGATAACGCTGGTCTACAGACTGAACTTGGATCTACATCAGAAGGTAACGCTAGTCTTCGGGTGAATTTGGCTGTACATCAGAAGGTAGCGCAGGTGTGCAGGTGAATTCAGCTGTACATCAGAAGATAAAATTGGTGTATAGGTGAACTTGGCTGTACATCAGAAGGTAACGCTGGTCTAAAGGTAAACTTAGCTGTACATCGAAGGTAACGCTGGTCTACACTTTGAACTTGGCTGTACATCAGAAGGTAACGCTGGTCTACAGACTGAACTTGGCTGCACATCAGAAGGCAACGCTGGTCTTGAGACTGAACTTGGTTGCACATTAGAAGATAACGCTGGTCTACAGACTGAACTTGGCTATACATCAGAAGGTAACGCTGGTCTGCAGATGAATTTGAGTGTACCTCAGATGATAACGCTGGTCTACATGTGAATTTGGCTGTACATCAGAAGGTAACGCAAGTGTACAGGTGAACTTGGCTGTACATCGAAGATAACGCTGGTCTACAGAATGAACTTGGTTATACATCAGAAGCTAACGCTGGTCTACAGGTGAACTTGGCTGTACATCAGAAGATAACGCTGGTCTACAGACTGAACTTTCCTGTACATCAGAAGATAACGCTGATCTACAGGTTAAATTTGGCTGTATATCAAAAGCTAACGTTTGTCTACAGACTGAACCCGGCTCTACATCAGAAGGTAACGCTGGTGTGCAGGTGAATTGGCTGTGCAACAGGAGGTCACGCAGGTCCTCAGGGAATTTGGCTGTACATTAGACGATAACGCTGTTCTACATGTGAACGTGTCTGTAAATCATAAGGTAGCGCTGGTCTATAGGTGAACTTGGCTGTACATCGAAGGTAACGCTGGTCTACACACAGAACTTGGATGTACATCAGAAGGTAACGCTGGTCTACAGGTGAACTTGGCTGTATATCGGAAGGTAACGCTGGTCTACAGACTGAACTTGGCTGTACATCAAAAGGTAACGCTGGTCTACAGGTGAATATGGCTGTAAATCAGAAGGTAATGCTGGTCTACAGGTGAACTTGACTGTACATCAGAAGGTAATGCTGGTATACAGGTGAACTTGGCTGTACATCAGAAGGTAACGCTGGTCTACAGGTGAACTTGCTTGTACATTAGAAGATAGCACTGGTCTACAGACAGAACTTGGCTATACCTCAGAAGGTAACGCTGGTCTACAAGTGAACTTGACTGTATATCAGAAGGTAACTCTAGTCTACAGGTGAACTTGGCTGTATATCAGAAGGTAACGCTTGTCTACAGACTGAATTTGGCTGCACATCAGAAGGTAACGCTGGTCTTCAGACTGAACTTGGCTGTACATCAGAAGGTAACGCTGGTCTACAGGTGAACTTGGCTGTACATCAGAAGGTAATGCTGGTCTACAGATTGATTTTGGCTGTATATCAAAAGGTAACTCTGATCTACAAGAGAACTTGGCTCTACATCAGAAGGTAACGCTGGTCTACAGGTGAACTTGGCTCTAATTCAGAAGATAAAGCTTTTTTACAGGTGAACTTGGCTGTACTTCAGTAGATAACGCTTTTCTACACGTGAAATTGGCTGTACTTTGGAATGTAACGCTTTTTTACAGGTGAATTTGGCTGTACATCAGAAGGTAACGCTGGTCTACAGAAAGAACTTAACTCTACATCAAAAGATAACGATGGTCTACAGACTGAACTTGGCTGTTCATCAGAAGGTAATGCTGGTCTACAGACTAAACTTGGCTGTAACTCAGAAGGTAACGCTGGTCTACAGGTGAGCATGGCTGTGCATCAGAAGGTAACGCTGGTCTACAGGTGAACTTGGATTTACATCAGAAGGTAACTCTGGTCTATACACTAAACTTGGCTGTACATCAGAAGGTAACGCTGATGTACAGACTCAACTTGCCTGTATATATGAAGGTAACGCTGGTCTACAGGTAAACTTGGATGTACAACAGAAGGTAACGTTCCTCTATAGAGTGAACTTGACTGTACATAAGAAGATAACGCTTGTCTACAGAATAACCTTGCCTGTTCATTAGAAGGTAACGCTGGTCTACAGACTGAACATGGCTTTACATCAGAAGATAACGCTGGTCTACAGACTGAACTTGGCTCTACATCAGAAGGTAACGCTAGTCTGCAGGTGAATTTGGCTGTACATCAGAAGGTAGCGCAGGTGTGCAGGTGAATTCAGTTGTATATCAGAAGATAATGCTGGTCTACAGGTGAACCTGGCTGTACATCAGAAGGTAGCGTTGGTCTACATGTGAACTTGGCTGTATATCAGAAGGTAACGTTGGTCTACAGACTGAACTTTGCTATACATCAGAAGGTAACGCTAGTCTACAGAAAAACTTGGCTGTACATCAGAAGGTAACGCTGGTCTACAGACTGAAATTTGCTGTACATCAGAAGATAACGCTGGTCTATAGGTGAACTTGGCTGTACATCAGAAAATAACGCTGGTATACAGGTGAACTTGGCTGTACATTAGAAGGTAATGCTGGTCTACAAACTCAACGTGGCTGTACATCAGAAGATAACGCTGGTCTACAGACTGAACTTGGCTGCACACTAGAAGATAACGCTGGTCTACAGACTGAACTTGGCTATACATCAGAAGGTAACGCTGGTCTGCAGGTGAATTTGGCTGTTCATCAGATGAAAACGATGGTCTACAGTTGAACTTGGCTGTACATCAGAAGGTAGGTCTGGACTACAGGTGAACTTGGCTGTACCTCAGAAGATAACGCTGGTCTACAGACTGAACTTTGCTGTACATCAGAAGATAACGCTGGTCTACAGGTAAACTTGGCTGTACATCAGAAGGTAACGCTCGTCTACACGTGAACTTGGCTATACATCAGAAGGTAACACTGGTCTACAGGTGAATTTGGCTGTACATTAGAAGGTAACGCTGGTGTACAGGTGAACTTGGCTCTACCTCAGAAGATAACGCTGGTCTACAGACTGAACTTTACTGTTCATCAGAAGGTAACGCTGGTCTACATACTAAACTTGGCTGTACATCAGAAGGTAACGCTGGTCTACAGGTGAGCTTGGCTGTGTATCAGAAGGTAACGCTGGTCTACAGGTGAACTTGGATATACATCAGAAGGTAACTCTGGTCTATAGATTGAACTTGGGTGTACATCAGAAGGTAACGCTGATGTAGAGACTCAGCTTGGCTGTATATATGAAGGTAACGCTGATCTACAGGTGAACTTGGCTGTACATCAAAAGGTAACGTTCCTCTATAGAGTAAACTTGGCTGTACATCAGAATATAACGCTGGTCTACAGAATGACCTTGCCTGTTCATTAGAAGCTAACGCTGGTCTACACACTGAACATGGCTTTACATCAGAAGATAACGCTGGTCTACAGACTGAACTTGGATCTACATCAGAAGGTAACGCTAGTCTTCGGGTGAATTTGGCTGTACATCAGAAGGTAGCGCAGGTGTGCAGGTGAATTCAGCTGTACATCAGAAGATAAAATTGGTGTATAGGTGAACTTGGCTGTACATCAGAAGGTAACGCTGGTCTAAAGGTAAACTTAGCTGTACATCGAAGGTAACGCTGGTCTACACTTTGAACTTGGCTGTACATCAGAAGGTAACGCTGGTCTACAGACTGAACTTGGCTGCACATCAGAAGGCAACGCTGGTCTTGAGACTGAACTTGGTTGCACATTAGAAGATAACGCTGGTCTACAGACTGAACTTGGCTATACATCAGAAGGTAACGCTGGTCTGCAGATGAATTTGAGTGTACCTCAGATGATAACGCTGGTCTACATGTGAATTTGGCTGTACATCAGAAGGTAACGCAAGTGTACAGGTGAACTTGGCTGTACATCGAAGATAACGCTGGTCTACAGAATGAACTTGGTTATACATCAGAAGCTAACGCTGGTCTACAGGTGAACTTGGCTGTACATCAGAAGATAACGCTGGTCTACAGACTGAACTTTCCTGTACATCAGAAGATAACGCTGATCTACAGGTTAAATTTGGCTGTATATCAAAAGCTAACGTTTGTCTACAGACTGAACCCGGCTCTACATCAGAAGGTAACGCTGGTGTGCAGGTGAATTGGCTGTGCAACAGGAGGTCACGCAGGTCCTCAGGGAATTTGGCTGTACATTAGACGATAACGCTGTTCTACATGTGAACGTGTCTGTAAATCATAAGGTAGCGCTGGTCTATAGGTGAACTTGGCTGTACATCGAAGGTAACGCTGGTCTACACACAGAACTTGGATGTACATCAGAAGGTAACGCTGGTCTACAGGTGAACTTGGCTGTACATCGGAAGGTAACGCTGGTCTACAGACTGAACTTGGCTGTACATCAGAAGGTAACGCTGGTCTACAGGTGAATATGGCTGTAAATCAGAAGGTAATGCTGGTCTACAGGTGAACTTAACTGTATATCAGAAGGTAAAGCTGTTCTGCAGGTGAAATTGGCTGTACATCAGAAGGTAACGCTGGTCTACAGGTGAACATGACTGTATATTAGAAGATAACGCTGGTATAGAGACAGAACTTGGCTCTACATCAGAAAGTAACGCTGGTCTACAGGTAAACTTAACTGTATATCAGAAGGTAATGCTAGTCTACAGGTAAACTTGGCTGTATATCAGAATGTAACGCTAGTCTACAGACTGATTTTGGCTGTACATCAGAAGGTAACGCTGGCCTTAAGACTGAACTTGGCTGTACATCAGAAGGTAACGCTGGTCTACAGGTGAAATTGGCTGTACATCAGAAGGTAACGCTGGTCTAGAGACTGATTTTGGCTGTATTTCAAAAGGAAACTCTGGTCTACAGGAGAACATGGCTGTACTTCAGAAGGTAACGCTGGTCTACAGGTGAACTTGACTGTACTACAGAAGACAAAGCTTTTCTACAGGTGAATTTCGCTGTACTTCAGTAGATAACGCTTTTCTACACGTGAAAATGGCTGTACTTCAGAAGGTAACGCTTTTCTACAGGTGAATTTGGCTGTACCTCAGAAGGTAACGCTGGTCTACAGACTGAACTTAGCTCTACATCAGAAGGTAACGCTGGTGTGCAATTGAATTTGGCTCTACAACAGGAGGTCACGCAGGTCTTCAGGTGAACTTGGCTGTACATCAGATGATAACGCCTTTCTACAGGTAAACTTGGCTGTACATCAGAAGGTACCGCAAGTCTGCAGGTGATCTTGGCTGTACATCAGAAGGTTTAGCCGGGCTACAGACTGAACTTGGCTGTACATCAGAAGGTAACGCTGGATTGCATGTGAATATGGCTGTACATCAGATGATAACGCTGTTCTACATGTGAACGTGTCTATAAATCATAAGGTAGCGCTGGTCTACAGGTGAACTTGGCTCTTCATCGAAGGTAACGCTGGTCTACAGACTAAACTTGCATGTATATCAGAAGGTAACGTTCGTCTACAGGTGAACTTGGCTGTATATCAGAAGATAACACTGGTTTACAGGCTGAACTTGGCTGTATATCAGAAGATAACGCTGGTCTACAGGTGAACTTGGCTGTACAACGGAAAGTAACGCTGGTCTATAGACTGAACTTGGCTGTATATCAGAAGGTAACGCTGGTCTACAGGTGAATATGGCTGTAAATCAGAAGGTAATGCTGATCTACAGGTGAACTTGACTGTACATCAGAAGTTAATGCTGGTCTACAGATGAAATTGGCTGTACATCAGAAGGTAACTCTGGTCTACAGGTGAACTTGACTGTATATCAAAAGATAACGCTGGTGTAGAGGCAGAACTTGGCTCTACATCAGAAGGTAACGCTGGTCTACATGTGAACTTAACTGTATATCAGAAGGTAACGCTAGTCTACAGGTGAACTTGGCTGTATATCAGAGGGTAACGCTAGTCTACAGACTGAATTTGGCTGTACATCAGAAGGTAACGCTGGCCTTCACACTGAACTTAGCTGTACATCAGAAGGTAACGCTGGTCTAGAGGTGAAATTTGCTGTACATCAGAAGGTAACACTGGTCTACAGACTGATTTTGGCTCTATATCAAAAGGAAACTCTGGTCTACAGGAGAACATGACTGTACTTCAGAAGGTAACGCTCGTCTACAGGTGAACTTGACTGTACTTCAGAAGATAACGATGGTCTACACGTGAACTTGGCTATACATCAGAAGGTAAAGCTGGTCTACAGGTGAATTTGGCTGTATATTAGAATGTAACGCTAGTCTACAAGTGAATATCGCTGTGCATCAGAAGGTAACGCTGGTCTACAGGTGAGCTTGACTTTACATCAGAAGGTAACGCTAGTCTACAGACTGAACTTGGCAGTATATCAGAAGGTAACGCTGGTCTACAGATGAACTTGGCTGTATATCAGAAGGTAACTCTGGTGTACAGGTGACCTTAGATGTACATCAAAAGGTAACGCTAGTCGATAGACTGAACTTAGCAGTACATCAGAAGGTAACGCTCTTCTACAGACTGAACTTGGCTGTACATCAGAAGGTAACGCTAGTCTACAGACTGAACTTGGCTGTACATCAGAAGGTAACGCTGGTCTACAGGGTGAACTTGGCTGTACCTTAGAAGGGAAAGCTGGTCTACAGACTGAACTTGGCTGCACATTAGAATCTAACGCTGGTCTACAGACTGAACTTGGCTCTACATCAGAAGGTAACGCTGGTCTGCAGGTGAATTAGGCTTTAAAACAGATGATAACGCTGGTCTAAAGGTGAACTTGGCTGTACATCAGAAGGTAGCGCTGGTCTACAGGTGAACTTGGCTGTACATCGAATGTAACGCTGGTCTACAGATTGAACTTGGCTGTACCTCAGAAAGTATCGCTGGTCTACAGACTGAAGTTCGCTCTACATCAGAAGGTAACGCTGGTCTACAGACTGAACTTGGCTGTACATCAGAAGTTAACGCTGGTCT
>JAUUED010846015.1:0-11456 GCA_032361865.1 Panulirus pascuensis | reverse complement strand
CTTGTCCCTCAACCCTGCTGAACCTAATAACCTTGCTCTTATTCACATTTACTCTCAACTTTCTCCTTTCACACACTCAGTCACCAAATTCTGGTGCCGTCTCAGCTAACATAGAAAAAAAAATATATATGTATTATCATGCTTTTCGACAAAATCTCCCATGTTTAATAAATCTGCTTGATTTCTGTTATGAAATAATCATGTATGGTGAAAGTAAAAAAGTTTATGTTATTTCTAGATTTCCGAAAAGCTTTTGATAAGATCCCACATCAAATGTTACTAACGAAAGTTAGGTCACACTGTAAAGATGGGGTTGTCATTCGATGGTTAGGAAATTGGTTGACTGGCTGTAAACAAACAGTAGCTGTTAGTGGTCAAACCTCAGAATCGTTAACGTAAATACTAGTGTGCCACAGGGATCAGTCTTGGGACCGGTTCTCTTTCTCATATATATTGATGATACTGATGATAGGTTTCACTATACTTCACAGTATTAAATTGGAAAATAAATTTTCAACAGACTCTGAAATCTGCAGATTCAAACTGAAGCAATTAAACTAATGGACTGAACTGATTGCAAAGATTTACATATCGTAGCTACAAATGGTAAATCAGCTGAAGGACTTGGATGTGATAATCTCTGGCGACGTAGAGGGCAAGACTTTTGGATTTAAGTATTGGGAAAATTATACTCACTCTTTACAACTTGCTAGTGCCGCGAGCTACCAAGATGATTCCCCGCTTGACAAACAAATCCTATGTGAGCCGACTAAACGAATTACCTAACAAAAGAAAAGCTTACGAGATGATTTAATGAAAATATTCAAAATCATTACAGGTGTCGATAATCTCGATCTAATGAACTACTTAATGATAGATTCGAGTGATTTCACTCATAGTAATGGACATAAACTTATGGGCAAACGTTTTACCTCGAATGAGGCGAAGCACTTTGTCTTCAACAGAATTATTAACATAAGGAATGACCTACCACTTAGAATAGTTGAAAGCAGTACCATAGATACGTTTAAGTAAAATCTTGGTGACTATATTGCTTCAAATCCCCGTCTGACATTACATACACCTCCATAGTCATACGATAGCTTTCCACTCCCATAGGTATACGATACCTTTACAAGTCTTCCTCTTTGAAAAACCTGCTTGTCTTTCTGCTCCTTCCACATTAATCCATAAGTTTCTGTTCTCTTCCGCTATTACAAGCAGCTCCGTTGGGAACCAATGGTCAGTCGACTGTAGACATCAGTCTTGGCTACAAACCGCGTCTGGGTTGGTGGCATCAAGATCCAGACCGAAATGACCTGAGTAACACCAATTCTGACTCTGGGCGTGACCAGTCGCCACCGAAAATGTCACAATTATCTGCCCAAATTTAGATAAATTGATGTTAAGCGTCGTAAGTGGTCACACAGAGTAAAGAGTGGTGAGTATGAATGTGGAGTGGGAGGTGTACTCAGCACAGTTTTGGTCAGATGTGTTTACTGCAGGTGGGGATGAAGTTAGCGTCACCAGGGGGCAGACTGTGAAACGACAGTGTTCATACAGTGGTATGGAAGCCTCCCTTTACCATGTCCTGGCTACCACCTTGCACAGCACCTGCCAACATGGCACCAGTAACGGAGCTTCAAATATACTCCAGTATATACTATGTGACTGCAGTAACTTGGTCAAGGTTTTCAAATCCTGCCGTATTGACCCACGCCACATACTGTGAAAAATATAGATATTTGTCCTTTTGTCTCTTTTTTTTTCAGAATTCAATAATCAAATGAGGCTGTTAAGGAAGAAAACAGAAAATTAACCCCTCACAGCCAATTACGATATCTTCACCACGAAAAGCATTTCTCAATGTAAAAGGTAGACGTTCTGTTATCAGCTATTGGTTTATAGCAGTAAGATTGTCAGGATATCAGGGTGAGCCTGATGACCCGCTTCGGCCAGCATATGTGTGACACGTGTGATCTGGACAATGTAACGGGTGTTATAGAGAGTACATTTCTTTCAGGAACTCTAACAGAAGATATTTCGGCCAAACATGTAATGATTTGGAACCACCATTCTCTGTTTTCTAGGAGACTCACTAAATTCAGTATTGTATTAAAGCCAATATTTTTTTTAATATTTGTAAGGTCAGTCTTGTGTAAAATTATCTTTCACGAATCATATAACCCCATGATTCACGTGGCTGGAGGTTAACCTATGAATATCTTGAGTGTCGACGGAGGGATGGGAACTACGAGATGAAGAATCTGGGAGCAGGTTCCTCACCAATGATGAAGGAACCCATTACTGGATGAATCTGTGTAGCCGATTCGTCACACTGATTATAACAATCACTTGCTGGACGTAATTACTGGATAGCTGTTAATTACCTTGCTTACAGAAGACAGTGTGTACATGTTCTTACCAAAGCTCTATAATACTTTTTCCAGGTCTCTTCAGAACTTTCATACTTTATGACGTTTCCTTTTACAGGGTCACATAAATACATGAAATCTTTTAATCCACAAAAGAATCTATTCCGACGCTTGATTTGAGGTTGAATCCTAAAACAAAACATGTTTCCTTCCCTTACGGAAGATGGTTGAAACATTTTCTCCTTTAAGAAAACCACCATCTTCAGTTAACTTGATATTTGTCTGTTTTTATGTGAAAAGTTTTGACGTCTCTGGGATTGAAATCTAACAAAAAAGAGAAGTCGAATTTCTTTTTTCCTAACACCGGGACATTAATCCTGGTCATGATCACGGAAGATGCTGCACAAATGTACGAGACTAGGCGTCTCTCCTACCATTAAAGGTAACATACTCTTTTTTCCATAACCTGTCTTCGCTGAAGCCCCGTTTTCTTGGTATATACAACATGCAAGAGTTTCAGTATACACCACATATTACCTGTTACTGTAAGAGAGAAACCTACTGTCGTAAGTTTATGCAACATCTATCCTGATCTTTACAAGGAATAAGTTATATGCCTGGTGATGTCGGAATTAGCATCACTAGAAACTCACAAAACGCATACAGAGTGGCTGGTCCTTCCTAGTATGATGATTAATTCAATTAACTTATCCTCTTCCACTGAATACCTTGCTGCACAATGTTCCAGGTCTTGATGATCAGTCGGTAGTGATATATCTAAAGTTGAATGACGGCTTTTCTGTATGTGGAAGTATCGTCAGTGTTTGATTTCCTGTTCCAATGCCACACTATAGAAAGGCGATAAGTTACTCCTCAGGTGTCTCTTGGATCTAAAGAATAAAGAATCTCATATTGCAACGTCTATACAACTCAGAGTTAGAACTCACGGGTTGGTTATATGATAGCGGTGATCAGTAGTTTATGGTTAGGCATCTATGTTAGTAGAATGCTAAAATTGCTTTTCATGAATTCCATGATCAAGACGACTGTTGATATCCCATTCTGTTGGCATAATTAGAGATCGAATTACTATTAACATGATGTAGACTGAATCGCACATCTGTCCATAGGAAGAGCAACAGCCTGTACTGTTGTCTGATTTGGGGACCGCTATTGAACATCTTCACTCTCAGTGTTACCATCACACCATTGGCAGTTTAGTAAGTTAGATCAGATACGTGTAAAGGATATCATTATCTCATTATCCAGACCTAGTAATACTAAACAGGTCCTGGTACCAGTGAATGGAAATACAAATGATGTGCGTAGTGCTGTGACTAGGAAAAAGCAGTTGTACATATTCAGTCGAATGGGATGATATATAAGGAAACTGTTGCGCGTTGTATGTACCAAGAAAACCTATGCAAGAAAAGCCTGGAAAATGAATGTTCATGGTCTGAAGAGCATCAATATTAACACAATCTCAGAACACCTTTTATAGGGCTTGTGCAGCCTCCAGGATGCTCTCCACGCAGGAGCAGGGATCTGAAAGACATATTAGGAGCAAGAAGGATCTGGACGATAGTGTACTAAAACTTTCCCTCCTTTGATGATGGTACATCCATACCAAAGGTGAGTTTTCACTCGCAGTGCAAACATTTGTGGGTGAAGTCCAGTAACACCCTTTGAATATTAGTTTGTGGCAAGCACAGAAGAGTGGTTAGGTTCAAATACATGTACTGCAATTCAACTAATCAGTTATATGATAAAGATGAAGAGAGTATCGAACCATACATATAAACCGTAAGGCTTGGATGAGACACGAAACATATATAAACAGACGGTTAAGTAGCCAGGATTAGTAGCGGCAGTGAGGATGGAGAGAGCTTTGCAATTCTTGATCAGTTACAAGAGATGAAGAGTCTTTGGCAACGCCCTGAAAGGGGAACTGTATGCAAATACGTAGGAAATACATAAATATATCACACAAAAGGCACTTCTAAGAAATATCTTTACATGAGACCGCCAACTCCTGTGGGGATTGACACAACTCTGTAATGCCTTGGCAGTGCAGGATATGACCATTAATAACACTGTGTTACGCCATGCCTTGGTGTAGAACAGTGGCTCCCGAACTTTTTAATATGATGCCTCCTTTTGGGTTCCAGAAGATCCCTCTCCCCCATAATTTTCATTCACATTAATGCTATATTGTGTATCATATGTTTTAGTATTGTTGGGGATAAGTAATTGGTGATTACTTTATCCTTGTATTTCGTGAACATGGATGAAGACTAGTCCAATGGAAATGATATCAGTGTATAACGCGCAGTTGTGTACTATCGCTCAAAAAAGTATCTCAAACATAATGTTAATGACAGTAAGACACATCGAACGTAAGTTTTGGGGCAATGGTAGAGGACCAAGCGTGAAGATGGCAGCCCTACATGCCACAATGGTTGTTATGTAGTATATACATTTCCTGCCGGTTGTCATTAATATCTACTATATGAATATAATCTATACGGTTATAAAAACTTGGAGTGACATTGTAAGACATTATCCATTTTAGACACATACAGTAAACATTATGTGCATGGTAACGTTTAAATGTTCCTTTGCGCGACATCAACAAGGAGTAAATGCATATGTTGACCATATCCTTAAGTAACAGTTGGTGCTCATACATTTATTAGATATCAATATAGTAATGTTATAATAGGTAAGGTAAAGAGTAATGATATCTCATGTTTATTACATTGATACTTGGATGCTACCAACTCTGATGTCAGCTGTTGTCCCTCTTGGCGACGAAGGAGTTCCCATGCCTGCAAGGCATGACTGATGACCATAGCGCGACTACGATGGCAGTTGTGTGGGAAGTCTTTATTCATGACAGCCCAGATATGTTCGATAGGGTTCTGGTCAGGGGATGTGGGTGGGTGTGATTCCCGGGTGTTGCTTAAACCACGCCTTAACAGCCCGACGGGAGTGGATGGGGCTGTTGTCACTGATGAGGTAAAATGGCTCTGGCTCGGGGTTGAGCATTGCCCTCACAGAGGGTAACATAATCTCCTCCAACACTTCAACACTTCTCCCCCGTGACACGACCCGGGCCCACATCTGAGAGCTCACCTGTGTCCCTCCACACAACCCCGCAATCACACGTCCACGTCTCCCAGTACCCACAACATGATGGACGTCCAATCTGAAATCAAAACCTTCTAAAAGCAGTCTGCAACGGTGTTCGGTCTAAGAACAAACGTGGAAGAACATATGAAGCACCAAACTATATCAAGCTTGGATAAACTAAAAACTGATGATTAAAGATGAATGTTGTACAAAGGACCCGCTAGAGCATGATAACGTTAGAGGTAAAACTACCACAGTAATTGGTATTCTGACAGTGTTAGACATGATACAGTGCTGAAAATGATATTTTACATTCTAAGGGTAGTAAAGGCCTGTCATCTCTAATAGGCTCATGTTTCATCGTTATTCATCATAGTTTCAGTTCATTCTGGTAAGAGAGAAAGGATGTGCTTGGCGGATACCTACTTTGTGCTTGGTTGTCGCCAAACATAGCCTGCTGCTGTAGGGGCATCGGTAGAGAACGTTTTCTTAACACAGAACGGCCTGATCCCAGAAGCAAACCGGTTGGCCGGCCCACCCCAGCGGGTGTGCCATCCTCTGCTCCATATGCATGTGGGTGAGCCTGGGTTTCACTGCCGGTCTCCTCCCGTGCACCTCCCATGCTGTGGTGTCGGTTGCAGACAGTTTGATGGCTGTATCGTAGACCGAGGTCATTGCAAATAGTTTCCAGGAAGCGCTAGTGAATCGTCGGTCCAGATTGCAGCTGAAATAGTTATAAAGAACTGATGTGGTTTCACTTAAGTACGGTCTTGGGAACCTGGTCTTGCTCTGGGCGACCACCACCACGCTGGTTGTCCGTGCTGCCAGTGTCTTCATATCGACGTATCCACAATGCCACAGTGTTGTAGGACACGCCAGCACACCTGGCAATATCTGCCTTGCTATAACCCTCATTGTAAAGGGCAATTATCACTCCACGCATACTCTGCGTCTTCTCCATGGCGAATGACATCATCATGACATTGTGGTCTCGAACACCTTACCTGAAACACCTCAAACCGCGTTAATGATAGGGGCGCATACAGCTGCTGAGGCATAGAGGACTGCGATTGCAAAAGTTACTACGTTTGATAGTCAATAACATTGTTATGAATATGATATAACTGAAATATCCCGTATTGTTTCATTATCCCGGGTGTTTGTTATATTGCAAATTAGAACATTACCACACAGTTGTCGGTTACCATATATTATAGTAGTATACGCCAACAGTGTTTGGGGTCAATAGTAACATGACAACTCGACCCAGTCGTTGATGCTGCGTCTCACATAGAACATAAGATATGCTACGTATGGTGATTGTGCTGACTTCATACAGGCCGCACTACATATAAAGTTTAAGAATATGTATGTCGATGAATATTTGTAATTACAAACTACCATGATTATAAACAGTTGCAGGATCTGTTACTGAGCGATTTAGGTCTCCGCTTCCGACTCGGAAGTGGAAGAGACTGAAGAAGGTTTGAAACTGTTGGACATGTTTTTTGAACTGAATTTGGAAGCCGGACAGAATCTATTACACACGCTCCAATAATGGTTCTCTTGACTCACTGAGGAGTTGCAGACTCCCACGCCCCACCACACCCCTGAGAGATTAGAAAAGTCAAAGATTAAAATGGGATCATTTTCTTTACTCAGAAAACCATATATCTTTCCTGAATAACCTATGAATCTCTTTACTCAATAGACCATATTTTCTCTACCTAATAAACAATAATGGGATAATTTCTTTACTTAATAAACCATGTATCTTTAATTAATAACATATCAATATCTCTATCATTACCATACTCTTCCTCACTACACTATCATCATGAAAATACTCTTCGAAAACATTGTGTTCCCTATTGTGTTACCCCTCCCCCCCCCCCCTTTCCATTTTCTTTTCAAAGACAATCGTCGCTACTTTCCAACTAAATCCCCATCTTCACTACACGTCCATTATCATTACTCCCTAAATGTTCACCATAGATCTTCATTATGTACTTTTCTTGACAAACAGAATCATTTTCAATTCACTTTAATCTTCATTCCCCTTGTTTCAACTAAATCCGTATCTTCAATGCATTCTTATATTCGCTACATCTTTACAACATCCTTATCTCCACTATGCTCCTCCTCACCACACTCTCAACTTGACAATATCTTCTGTTTACTAAGCTTGCTTCAAAGTCGGATTTGAACTTAGTTTAGAAAAATTTTGCGTTCCATAATCCCATCTTCATTTTCCCTCCCCACTATTTCCATTGCAAAGGCAATCATCACTACATTCCGGTTAAACCCTCATCTTCACTTACGAGGCCACCATCACTACACAACCTATCATTGCCCCTCGATAACACTGACTGACCTAACCACTAGGGGCTATATCAGAGGATACATTTTTCCACAGAAAGGCGGATGGACAGAGAGACGCACAACACCTTTATCAACATACATAAGATTCTAGAATCTAATTTGAGGATAAGGTCATTCATCTTTACTACATCCCTATCTTTACTTCAATTTCAACTTCACTACTAACTTAATTCTCTATATCCTAAAAACACGAAAATGCATGAAGTCAGTGCTACATATGACACTAAGCCCCATTAGATTTTCTTTAGGGCGTAGCTCAGTGGTAGCGCGCTCGCTTCGCATGCGAGAGGACCCGGGTTCAAACCCCGGCACCTCCAATTTTGTTATAGAGGAAGTTCATTTTCAGTCTTGTATATATATATATATATATATATATTCAAGACTTAAAACAATGAATATTCCCCATTTCAAAACTGGAGGTGCCGGGTTTTGAACCCGGGTCCTCTCGCATGCGAAGCGAGCGCTCTACCACTGAGCTACGCCCCCAAGATTTTGGAAGTGTATTTAAGGTATATGAAGTTATGGCTGAGATTACCACGGCAAAATACTGTTTGACCAACTATTGCCGACTAGCTGGCAAAATATCCACAGGGTAAATCTTCGTGTTGATATTTTTTTTTTCTAAAGTGTTCACGAAGAAATGATATGTAAGTTTTCTTATTTTGTTTTTTGTTTTTCAAATTATTCTTCTTTTCATTGCACGACTTAGACGCAGGTCATCCTACAGACACTAAATAATGACCATTGAAACCGTCATTATTGTGAGAGAGGAAATCCTCTCCATCTATTGAGAGGCCGGATGGGTCACTCGGGCTGTCGACTGGGAAGGATGTGAGGACCCGGGACATAGAGAGGAATGCAAACACCAACAGACCATTGGCTCCTTCCAAGGCTGTTTGTGATGGTGAGAGTGACTGGTGACTAGAGAGTAGTGACGCATGAGAGGGAAAAGTTGACATTCAACAACGGGAAATTACTGTAATATCTGTGTGCAATTAAGGAGGCGCAAAGAATTTAATCGTGGACTTGAAGCGAAGCAACTGTTAAGTCCATTCTTAAAAGTGTTTGTGGTGTTGCTTTCAAAAATAAAAAAAAAAGTACTCAGCTTCATTCGAAGTAAAACGTATTACTATGAACGAAGTAAGATAAGATCTTGAATTCAGTTACTGTTTAGACTGAGATTATTAAGCCTATACCGATTCTAAATACCTTGATCGTCTCAGCGTTCTATTTCATAAGGTGAATAGTTCTGTGCTTGGTCAGCTCTCAAAGGATTAATGTTTCATTCTGGAAAGCATTTTGATTGCTCGCCATTCACTCTCTCTATTCTTTCTATATTTTCAAGAAGGGTGAGGAAAACTGAGCACAGTATTTAAGGTGGGATAGTGTTTCATACTTGAATTCGAACACCCTACCTACGAATTCTAGAATATTGTTAGTCTTTTCTAGAGTTTCTCTTCGCTACTTTTTTTTTTACCTTTAAGATTCGCCAGGTCCCAGCCTGGCATGGGCTCTTGTCGATGACAACCCTTTCTAGGATGTCATTACTAGTACAACTCAGGTGTGTTTTCGAGTGTGCGTGCACAGGTAGGTTGTGTGTTATATATAATGTATTTTAGGTCTTCAGAGATTATTACACCAAAATCTTTCTCCGGATTTACCTTTCGTAACTCAACAGAATTCATTTTTAGCTTGCCTTCTCGTTTTAACAATAGGTATGTAAATCTTCGGACTATTAGATGCCACTTGTTGGGCTAGGCTATCAGTTCGTTTATGTCATTTTCCAGCTGTAGATGACCATTTCTGCTGTACATTTAATTCCCTGTTTAGTGTCATGAACAACTACTGCCCAGTTAACGTGACTTTGTCTCATACAATCTATACATTAAGTATGGGCTGTAACCAGGGATAGGGTGGCTGTAACAATGGACACATGATGCAAAAATGTTTATTCTTTTTGCCACCTTTACTGTAACACAGAATTACATGTCTTTATTGGCTACGGGTATTTTGATAAGTCATTCACATTTAATAGGACAATCAAGGATACAGTCTCCAATAACACGTAAACACAAGCTAAATGCGAAAAATGAAAACAAACTCATTTCCGTCAAAATTGATAACAGAAACGTTTTAAGGTGAAGCAATTCATATTTCTCGAAACATACATCCACCTAATAGATCTGTGCCGTGCTACTAATGGCACGCTAAGCACACACACCCGACCTGTGCCAGTAATGAGGGTGTGACAAACCACGAAATATACGAGAATACACAGTCTTTGTCATCCATATCACCTAAGTTTTGTTTAAATAAACTGGTAGAGCAAAATATGACGAGATTAAAAACAATTATAATTTCTCCATTGTGCTCTCACCAGATTGGTAGCCCAAACATCGACATACATCGTATTTATACTGCGCACTATTTCTTTTTTAGAATGAAAGATCATTATCGAGAAACAAGTGATATGGGTCTTAATTATCCCAAGACTGATATAAAAGAAAATGCGGAGTTAGCATATTTGTAAGAGCGGTTCCCGCTCAAAAAACGCAGTGTGACTTGTCTCTCTAGGCAGTTGAACCACCCCGTCATTTTTGTAGCGCTTTGGTGCACTTGTTTTATGCCGTAGTTATCAGACTTTACCGGAATAACACAGTGTATGACGTCCAAATGACCTCCTCGTTTGTATAGTTGGCCGACACTTCGGCCCCTACCGACAGTTAATTAGTGCCTCAGCCCATCCTTATCATTACTATGACATTAAGTGATGATCAGACAATAATTAATAACTTGTTCGATGATCTTTCTAACCTCAGTAGTCGTTACATGCATGCATATACATACATATATACATATATCTTGTTTACTAACTTCTAAGAGATTCATCAGAAAACATCCAAAATCACTGCAAATGACCTCTATAGAGTATTCTCGACTCTTCCAACAACTTTTCTCATTATAACCAACTTAACATATTGTAATGAAAAGTATAATAATCATCCTCATCAGTGTCAATCTCGGCCCTCCCTTATTGTTCATAAGACTGTCACTAAGTGATGATAAGAAAGTGATTGATATCTCGTTCGATAATTTCAATAGTTACAACTTACATACGTACGCACATACATAAAAACATATATACATTTACAGATTACGGTGTACTTGTGTGTGTGTGTGTGTGTGTGTGTGTGTGTGTGTGCATTCATACATATGAGTAAAGACATGTTACAGATATGCAAGGCTAAGAGACAGGGCAATACAAGTGTGAAACTCTCCTCGTAACACAAACAGCAATCACATAGAAAAAAAATCCCATTGATGCTGTCTGGAAAACATAAACTTATACAACTTGGAAAAGAAAAGGCTGGAACCAAGCGATAGGCTGGAACCAAACAATAGGCTGGAACTAAGCAACTGGGTAGAACCAAGCAATAGGCCGGAAGCAAGCGATATAACAGAACCAAGCGATAGGCTGAAACCAAACAAATCATCTCCATAGCGCAGAAATATAGTGATCAGAAAGCATCCTGGCAAGGTGTCAGACGCTCACAGGGGAATCGCAAA
>JAUUED010844911.1:930-11478 GCA_032361865.1 Panulirus pascuensis | reverse complement strand
AAGAAGAAGAAGAACAACAACAACAACAACAACAACAACTACAACATTTCGGAAGAGAAGTGGTGGCGACAGCAGAAAGGCAACAACAGAAGCGAGAGTTGGAACATGAACGGAAATCCAGTAGATGAAGCAGTAGAACAGCAACGCGATAGCTTCAAAAAAGTTAGTAGCAACGATATCCAGTTAAAGGATTTCAAGGAAACGCCAACAAAGGCAAGTGTTGTACAGAAAAAAATTCTGATATCAAAACGAACACAAAAAAAGAAAGAAAAGAAACAATGATCAAACAACAGAAGCAGCTTCACTTGGGCTGAAGTGACGGTAACAAAGAGATCGGCTTCTAAAACCAAGGTCTGAGGATCTCCTGGAACCATGGTCTGAGGATCTCCTGGTATCATTGCCTGAGGATATCCTTGAACCATGGTCTGAGGGGCTCCTGGAATCACGGTCTGAGGATCTCCTGGAATCATTGCCTGAGGATCTTTTGGAACCATGGTCTGGGGACCTGCTGGAACCACGATCTGAGGATTTCCTGGAACCATGATTTGAGGATCTCCTGCAATAATGGAGTGAGGATCTCCTGGAACCATAGTCTGAATATCTCCTGGAACCACGGTCTTAGGAGTTCTTGAAATCACGGTTTGAGGATCTCCTAGAACCATAGTCTGAGGATCTCGTGGAACCACGGTCTAAGGAGTTCCTGGAACCACGGTTTGAGGATCTCCTGGAACCACAGTCTGAGGATCTCCTGGAACCATAGTCTGAGGATTTCGTGGAACCACGGTCTAAGGAGTTCCTGGAATCACGGTTTGAGGATCTCCTGGAACCACAGTCTGAGGATCTCCTGGAACCACGTTCTGAGGATCTCCTGGAACCACGACCTGAAGATTTCTTAGAAACACGGCCTGAGGATCTCCTCGAACCACAGTCTAAGGAGCTCCTGGAATCACGGTCTGAGGATTTCCTGGAACCAAGGTCTGAGGATCTCCTCGAACCACAGTCTTAGGAGCTCCTGGAATCACGGTCTGAGGATTTCCTGGAACCAAGGTCTGAGGATTTTCTCGAACCACAGTCTAAGGAGCTCCTGGAATCACGGTCTGAGGATCTGGAACCACGATCTGAGGATTTTCTCGAACCACAGTCTACGAAGCTCCTGGAATCACTGTCTGTGGATCTGGAACCACGGTCTGAGGATCTGGAACCACGATCTGAGGAATTCCTAGAACCACGGTCTGAGGATCTCCTGAAACCACGATCTGGGTATTTCTTAGAACCACGGTCGAAGGATCACCTGGAACCATGGGTTGAGGAATTCTCTCAGGTCGTCTGTGCATTTTCGTAATGTTTACCAATTCACGCTTTTTACATCGCTTTCTACTTGTCTGTTTTCCTTTGTGTTATTCGTTATGCTTTACAGTTCTTTGATGTCTTTTGTTTCTGGCACGCCATCCAATGTTTTTCTCTCATATCTTGCACCAATTCTTTTTACCTCTTTTAACATCTGTTAAAAGATAGTGTTCATCGTGAGTGTGAGTTCCCACCCCAAGACTTCAACATGTGTGCATTGTAATCATGCTTTCAGGGAATGAAAGAGTCCATGTAAAGCCTCCGCCTAAATGTTCCCAGTCGTGCAGATATCATGAAGTGATCTCTCGCATACTTTCTATTAAATCCAGCTGCATTCTCGCGTCTCCTACATACCTGAAATGTTTGAAACAGTGATGATGATGATTCATCTCTAACAGATGTTGGCTGCGTTAAAAGCTGAGAGGCTAGTGTGAGTTCTGTCATGTCCACGGCAGGTGTCTAGGAATTTGTGTTAACCCCTGTGTCCACGGCAGGTCTCCATGAGGTCGTGTTACCCACGTCAGATATCCCCATAATCTTGTTACCCCCCTCGGCAGGTGTCCCCGTAATTATGTTACCTCCTACGTTTTGGATAAATGTTCAAAAATTCATTGTTACTCCAATTAAAGAAAACATATACATAGTTCATTATCATTGGCGTAAAGTGGAAATAGGACTCTAGGTAAGTAGGACATGTGAACATCATGTACAGTCCTGCGTTTTCATGACAATTTCCAATATATGCTGGAACAAGTGCTACAAGTATCTTCGATCAAAGAGAATAGAATACGATTGAATTACAATGTTCAGTAACTTTTGTTTTCACATGAGATGATAATGCATACCACGTATCTTTTCCTCGAAACTGGTATAAACAGTGTGACCAGTGAAACAGTGTTAGTGTAACCGATGGAATGGGGATAACTCGAAGTAATTCTTCCCTAAATGCAGAATCTTGCGTTACTCACCTACTCCTCTAGTTTCGTTTACTCTCACCTTATGCCATTCTTCACTAATCTCTCCTGGTGTCTTTGCACACAAAAACTCTTCTCTAAGGTCACAACCCAAAGCGTTATCAGTGGAACACGTACCATCTGCTGCTCTGTCTTTCAATCCCTTGTGGTTGGGGACTGTTTGTTTGTTTAGATCGTTGGACCTTCGTTTGGTCCGACACAGGCCTTTGCTTTTTGGCGGCCCGTTCCCTGGTTTTTGTGTTCCCACTCTTACTTTGACTGTGCAACGCCCTTTGGTTTTGGGCGCGCTATTCTCATCTCGGTGGTGGGTATTTCGCTATGGTCCGGAGCTGGAGTTCCATCTGATTCTTCTGGGCCTTGTAGAGTAGTGAAGCCGTTGGTATTACGTGGTCCTTTTCATTGAAGTCCTGGATTCTTGCGCGGAGACTTTTTGTTGCTTCGCAGTCCAGCATGTAGTGTTCTAGTGGGGGCGTTGACGGCTCCTGATAGTGGTCGCAGTCTCTGATGACGTCGTTAACTCTTTGCCAGCAGCATTGGTACACCAGTCGTAGACGGTGTAGATTGACTAGGGTTTTCCTTCTCATGCCTCTGTCGATGTACGGTGGCGCTAGTTTTGTGGGCACGGTGTACCATTTGGCTGATAGGGATCCGGAGATTCTTCCTGGTCCGGAGCTTTATTAGGTTAGGTGAGGTCACATGCTGTCACTTGCCACCCAGTCAAGGCGTCGTCATTAAGGTGACACTTGTGGGGCGACAGTGGGGATGCTGCATATCTTATAAGATTTTACAGCTATGGTGTACATTAGATCATGAGTTAGGGGTAGGACCTGACTTTGGCAATCGATTAGATCGGTTCCAAGTAAGACCTAAAGTATGTCCTTAGGTAATGTCGCATCTTAAGTATCTAGGTACAGTTCCAGTTTAAAGGCACACTAGAAGTAGCATAGATTTTAAAGAAACACATTAATGAACTTTAAATATTTGGTAGAAGTGGTTTAACATGGGGGAGCATGATTTAAAACATTTAATTAATTTTTGGATAACTAATAAATGAATTGGTCTCTTTTTGACGATGAAGGAAAATTAGGATATAAAGCAAATGAAACATAACTGTAAATCGAGAGAACTTATGAAAACTTCAGTTACCTTCACACAGGGACCGAGATTCACCTATTTTAGTGTTTAGTTGAAATATACCAATAACATTGTCATTATCTTCCTTCTGCCGTTTTGGTTGCATGAGGGTAGAGGCAGTAAATATAGTCAATCTATAAACATATTTAGGAAACAAACTTCCCAGCAGTTGAACTCCAAATATACAGGGTCAGCCAAAAGTCACTTTGAACCTATACAACAAATGATAAAACTGCTTCAATCTTTGTATTATTGTTACAGCTAATGGCCTTAGTATCTTTTGACACATACGGTGGCCGACCTCATCCTCATCCTCACTGAAGCTCACTCAAATTGACTCAACGTAGCCTCAGCATTTCTTTGTATTAAAGTGTGCCTGAGTGTTAACAGGTGTTAATGTATAAATGATTTTGTTGTTTGAGGCTCGAGTGGTGTTGGTGGAACAAAAGTGCATCAGAAGTTGTCTGAGACGTATCCCGACAGTCTCGTACCACAACACAACGCAGTTTGGCGATTAATTGCCATGTTTGGTGAATCTGGGTCAGTTACGGACTCGCCGTGATCCGTCAGACCAGCAGTAGTAACAAAGGAACACATATTGGATATTTCGGATCACATAATTCAAAACCCGAAAAAGTTCATTCGTCTATTGGCATAGCAGAAGGTCGTCTGATATAGCAGTAGCACACGTAGAGTGCTGAAGAAGAAGTTGCACCTGCCTCCCTATAGGATATACTCATCGTCTACGGTAGATGCTCAGTGACTTTGGGCTCACCTTGTACAGTCATAGTTTTCAGGTGTCAAAGTAAGGTTGAGCGGGTGTTCTTTTGGTGGGTTGGTGTTGTGTTTCATGGATCTGAGAGGGATAGGGAAACACAACTAACAGGAGCACCTTGATTCCTAACTCTCCTCCATACTTAAGGGACCTACTTGTATACTCGAGTAATATATATACGAGGTGAGTTAGGTGATGGAGCCAGCCACAGTGATACAGAAAGTGGTAGGATTGTGGTAGGAGAGGTGCGGCTTCAAGAAAGAACGGGAAGACAGCAACCGACGGTTGGTGACTGACAACATAGGTACGTTGAGTCCGGGTCTTGGCTTGAGAGGTTAAGTCGCTGGTTTACATGAGTTTACATGAGAAAGACAGATAACAGGAGGCCTTATAGGTCGACGACTGGGTTGTCTGCGAAAAAAAGTAATTCTCACTCAGCCATTTTTTAATCTATCACAGACTCCCCGCTGCTGCAGATTAGCCTTATACTATCCCTGTTACCGCTGTCGTTTATACATTTTATTTGTGGCGTTTTTCTCAGAGTATATCTGAATTTATAAAGTACTTGTCTAAACGACTTTTCAAGGTATCTATAGTCTTAGTATATTCACTGCGTCTGACGGTGACTTATTTCAGTGTTCAACACACCTCTAGGAAAAGAAGTTTCTCCCACGTCCCTACTACAACTTTTAGCACTGAGCTTTATTCCATTTGTCCTGGTAACCGTATTTCTTGTATTTCAAAAGGATGTTCGTGATTTACGTTATCGGACTTGTTCAGAATTTAGGATATTTGTATTAAGTCTCCGCGAAGTCTACGTTTTTTAAGGGAGAAGAGATCCATACGTTTTAGCCTGTCTTCGTATGCCAGATTTCTAAGGGATGGGATTAATTTTGTAGCGCGTCTTTGTACTTGCTCTAATTTTTCCTCGTCTTTTTTTTAGTTTGGGGACCAAAACTGGACTGCATATTCAAGGGGTGACCTTACTAGAGAATTACAAAGCGTGAGATTGTTTCTGGTGGTTTGTAATATATGTTCCTGGCTATGAAACCTAACATTTGGCTGCCTTTTTCACTTGCTGCTTGACACTATATAAAAAAGCAGGGAAGTCTGGGCACATAGATCTGGGTGGATAAGCTATTTCAAAGGGAACAGGAGACGTCGGTGATTGTGCAACCATAACTTGTGATGGGAATTTTTACTGTTAGGTTCTTGTGACCGGCTCATCTCATGGAAAGGGTCAGGTCAGCTGCTTATTAGAATATTTACAGAGGCAGTTTTTTATTCGCTACAGCCGAATATTGAGTATATCGTAGAATGACACTTCGAAGGTAAATTTGCGGTGCTTTGAGAAATTATTGGTAGATAAGGTTTTTATTTTCAGAAGTGTCTCATTTATCTTTTTGACAACATTTTTTCAGGTTATCATACTCAATCACATTTATAATGTTAGGATAGGAGTGATGCTGCAGATCATACTATTCCACTCTAAATCACTTCCTTTAATATAAGAAGTACATTAATGTAAATTACCTCTAAATGTAGGATACATTTCAGTGGTAACTCTAAACTAGAACTTCACCAAGTACGCTATGTGAACTTGTGGAATGAACTCATTGCTGATGGTTTTGGAGCCTGGAGAATTGAGAACCTGTACCATTTCGAGAGACACTCAAATTAAGTTCTGCCATAATTAAAAGTCTGGTTACCAGTAACTTATTTCCTCAGTTAGATGTCTGGTCATATGCAATGTATCCCCAGCCTTGAAGATAGAATACTTGAAATCAAACTTATGATAGGACTGAAATTTCTGCATGGTGATCCAGATAGTGTTGTCTATAAAGAATTGTTAAACCATATATGCCATGGCACAAGTGAATCTAAATGGATCCAAATAACAGCCAACCACATGACAATGTTTGGAGTACATAATTTGGATTAGAATTAGGAAGCAGCAGCATTTCCTGCCTCCCTGGCAGTTAACTCCCTTAGACCTCTTACACCTATGCACGTACTTATCCACCCAAGACTCTGTTTACTTATAATCTCCACCTTCAACACTTAACCAAAACCAGTGCTCTTGAACATATACAGAAACACCAGACTGACAGTTACATACCCCTGTGCATGTCTACTGACGGTTCTCTCGATTGTGCCACTGGGAGGGCAGGCAGTGTTGCCATTGTGATCCAGCTCAATGATTATAGATTAGAGAAAAATGTTGAAATAAACAGCTGGGCATCTACTCTGCAAACTGAACTCTTCGCCATACTTATCGCTCTTGAGCACGTAGAAATCACTGCCACAGACAGTTTAATTAACTCCGTTTCTTTATCTTCATTATTTGCACTTACCCTGAGATCAGAATGTAACATGCTGGTCTCTGAAGCCAGACACAAATACTCAGACATTATTGCTCAAGGGATTCAAATCAAATTGTTATGGATTGCCTCTCATATAGGCCTCTGTGAGCATAACAAAGCTGATACTTTAGCTAAACTTGCATATAGTAAAAGTGATGTTGAAAACAACACTGGGTTGTCAATTCGAAGTCTCAAAACTGTAATTAGAAAGGAGCTAACTAACGTCTTTGAAGCAAGAAGACGAGCTCAGATAAGCACAAGTAGAAACATTTTCCACCACAGTGAAATTTTGAAGTAAAACATGTATATAGAGAAAGTAATAAGATCAGCAGCTTACATGATGTAGTTGCTAGATTAAGGCTAGGCTATAGGTACTACTGGCGCTTTTGCCTATCTGGAGATGTTAATCGTGTAAACAATAAAGTTTGTGGTCAAAGATTTGGACACAATATGGAACACTATGTCTTAGAATGTGAAAAAATAGAGCCTTTTAGGGACAGATCTAAACAAACTCTGCAAGAAATGTCACAACACCTTATTGTTAATAACAAGATACCTAACATTTTAAGTTTGTACCCACTTTTTGCAACTAGTCGGTAAAACTTACCATGTGAAACTATGTAATGTATGTAGTTATTGAATTGTAACATTTTATGTAATATCAACCCACTGGGGTCTGACTAAGACCCTTTGTGACCACTGTAATCCTTTTGCGCTACCGCTCACAGGATATGAGTAGGGGGTGCACAATAAATTTGCCGGGGTTCCGGCACAAATCAAATCAATATCTATAGCATTATCGCAGCCAACCTGGAAGTATAATTATTTCTTACTAATGTCTTACATGCGCAGTCGACCACCTACCTACACCGCATCCCACGACATCCCACTTTGCTGAAGCAAAATGCACTTGTTTTGACTGCGAAACCATTTACCATCACCATTGGCTTCAACACTAGCACCAGAACCCACTAACTACCCGCACCACAACCCGCTTTAACTACCACCCGCCAGTACCACATATCGGGATCTACCTGCACTACCGTCAGCCACTCATATGCACCACACTGCACTTCATCGTAGCATCCACCCTCACTACTGCATCCCGCTGTCCAACTGGACCACACTACCTCCCACTTACAGCACCCCGTTGGCAACGCATACCATTGCAGCACCCCACCTGGTTCTCCACTTGTACTAGTGCAGCACCCACCTAGTTATCCACGTATAATAGCGCGGCACCCACCTGCACCAGAGGGCGAGACAGAGGGCGGTACAGAAGAGGGTAGCGGTAGCCAGGGACACGCCCACCACCAGGACGCCTACCATGGCCGCGCTCATAGTTCCTCCTCCGTCGTCCGTGGCCACCAGCGGCTCCGTCTCCGGGTCCTGAGGGTTCATACGCCTATGCTGGCCGGCGGCGGCCGACCGTCCTGCGGGCAGAATAAGAGGAGTCCATCTGTACTCAACTTGTGAGTCACTTGAGGCCGGTTGGCTGGCCGCTGTGTCGGGTCTATTGGACATTCAACCACAGGAAGTGTGAAGGACAGTATAATCTTCCCCTTTCTCCAGGCCAAAAACTGATGTGTTCTCATGCATGGTTCACAGAGCAGACACAAATGCATTAATCTTCATTATTAAGCTAACATGACGTCATGGAGTCTATAGATATGGTACAGTTAAATCCCTCGTAAAACAAGTCTTACCACCAGCCCTTATTAAGAGAAGGGGGAGATAGCAACGCCCTTGTGCCAGCACCCTCCCTCCTGACTGCAGCGTCCTGGAGCCTGACTAGATGAAACAAAAACACAGCTGTGCCTGCCTGCCACACACGCCTGTTTATGTTTCCCCCCGCGAAAGAAAAGGAGAGCAACGAGCGAGTCCCTAAGCAGGTTTCCACAATGTCTATTCCCCCTCATCTATTTTCAGTGTAATTCTGTAAGATTAATGGCTCCAGGCAGCGAACCACACACGCCCGAGTACACACACATAAGTAATGAGGTCGCGGGCAGGTCACAGAGACCAGGGGCCGTTACTCAGAGGCCAAACACCGGTGACATTGTAATACCAGATGCTGTCAGCTCTGCTCCAAGTGCTATTGGCATTAGCGCTGCAGGAGAGCAGACAAGGATAGTGCCGTCATATGTAACGGTACGAACAGTGACGGCACTGTAACCAACATCACAGAAGGGACTGACGTCATGTTAACGATACGAACAATGGTGGCGCTGTAATTAAGTTGGGAACTGTGGAGATTTCGCTAACTGGTACAAATACCGGCGGTGATGGAACAAACAGTACAAACTGAAGGAGGTGGTACAAGAAATTGCACTTCAAAGTGGTGGTGGTGCTGGAATTAAAGACCCAAAGTGGCGGTGGTGCTGGAACTAAAGATTCAAAGTGGCGGTGGTGCTGGAACTAAAGACACAAAGTGGTGGTGGTGCTGGAACTAAAGACACAAAGTGGCAGTGGTGCTGGAACTAAAGACGCAAAGTAGTGGTGGTGCTGGAACTAAAGACACAAAGTGGCGGTGGTGCTGGAACTAAAGACACAAAGTAGCGGTGGTGCTGGAACTGAAGACACAAAGTAGTGGTGGTGCTGGAACTAAAGACACAAAGTGTTGGTGGTGCTGGGACTAACGCTGGATAAAAAAAATATAACGGGACTGGTGGTGCTGGAATTAACGTTACAAAGTGGTGGCTGAGCTGGAACACTACAAAGACAGCAGAACTGGTGTGGTGCTGGAGCTAACACTACAATTTGGTGGCGGTGCTGGAACTACAGAGGCGAGGTACATGGACTGGCACACCCCAGACAACCTTGACAAGGAGAGGAAGTTCCAGTGGTTGCTTCTCGCGTGAGAATTTCAACTCCCAAGATCTTGCTATGGTTAAAGGTTAAAGCTTTAACACTTCTCGTGTGACAAACAGCATCATTACCCGGCGGGAAGCGGGAAGCAATCGCAGTGTAGTTCATATTCCTGCACACGAGAGTATAAGCGTGCCCAGTAATGGGTTCTTCGGCCTCTCAGTTTCGCATACGATCCCTTTACAATACGCTGTAATGTTTCACACATCAAATTCTTTGTCTATCTCAATACCTTCATTAAGGAAAGGTTCATGATAAATACTCTGCCAACACTTCAGCAACAACGCACATCCAGTACCCCTTCTGATGGATATTCCAAACTCTCCAAACTTTGGATGAATAAATCTACACATTGCTTTAGTGTCCTTCCAATGCCTCTGTAGGAGCCTTTTACCCGGCCTACAGGATACAAGACTCATGACAAACATAGGTAGTGTAATTCTTAGCTACCAACTACCAGCACACGCCACGTGAAGCAACTCTTCGTGTATGTAAAGCGTGAGTGAAAGTAAGAGTGAGAGGGAAAAAGTTGAAGAAAACGGATTAACCACTTCTAAAAGTCCGTGTGACAAAGTACAGAAAAAAGATAACATCATCAAGAAGAGAAAGGAAACAAAACTTCCTTATTGTTATCCACGAGTTTCCCACCTTGGACAACCGGAGGTCAACTGCTCCGTCCCTTTGTGGCAACAGTGGCCTTGTTCAGATTCGCTTGGAGATTCTAGTATAAGATATTTGCGGATTGTACAACCGTGCATTTAATTCAGCACAGTCTGTAATTTCCGGGACGTAATTACCGTCTTTCGTGTGTTCTTACCTCATTCCAGCAGGCGGAGGCTGGAGTGTTCTCAGTGAGCGAAGGTCTCATTAGCATCAATCCCCACTCCATCACTCCACATCACCCACACCAACACCACAGCGTCCACCACCTCGCAAGGGCTCGACGCGGGAAACTCTCTCGTTTTGAAATACCTTGAAGCATGACGGTACGACCCTTTGGCATGATGGATTGCACCCTTAAAGGTCAGGTCAAGAGTCGAGACCTTCGTTACCCAAGGCTCGCGCCGTTCTCAAGGGGTCGGACCAC
>JAUUED010843812.1:0-11483 GCA_032361865.1 Panulirus pascuensis | reverse complement strand
TGCCTAGAGCGGGCCCAGGACCAGCTCTCATTGTAACCAGACTGTACATAGCTGCTTTCCTAATAAAACTGTAAAAGGGCATCAGACCTTGTTTAAGAAGACCCAGTTCGGAAGCAGTCCTGAAGGCGGTCTTACAATAATACACTGGTTACTAGCTCGCCAGTCAGGTGGGTTATTAGTATGCCTCACTTCGGGAACTACCCAGAGACACGTCTGACCTTGACCACTGACCACTCACCAACATTAATTATTTTTACATCTAGCATCTCATCAATATGTATTCATTCCATCAACTAATATATTAAGAAAATTCCTCATCCCGTCACCTAACATCTCACCATAATTATCAAATCCTTCATCTGACATGTAACCAACAATTCCTATCCCATCATCTAACATCTCATTAACATTCCTCATCCCATCACCTAACATCTCACTAACATCCCTTATTCCATCACCAAACATCTCAGCAACATTCCTAATCCCATCAACTACCATTTCACCAAAAATCCTCACCTCATCTTCTAACATCTTACTAAGATTCCTCATCAGATAACCTATCAGCTCACCAACGTTTCGCATCCTAACATCAAAGCAATATTTCTTATTCCACCCTTTAACATACAAACAACATTCCTCATCCCATCATCTTACATATTATCAAAATTTTTTATACCGTCATCAAACATATCAACCCTTGTCGAGGACAGACGTGCTCTAGCGACGCTCTCGCCGACCCAGTTTCAAACAAGTCTTTCTGTGTGCTGCTTAGTGACCCACTTGAATCTTAGTGAAATCCTCTGAATCGCAGTTAAATCCTATAAGATGGCTCCAGCTTCTCGATTTGCCTGCTCCAGATGCCATCAGGAGTTCACCCGGGATTTTCTCCTTACAAAAGAAGGTGACTACAGTTATTGTTTGTTCCGCGACATATTTGATAGGCTTTGGGTAGGTGTTAGGAAAAACAGCGAAGTCATGGAGAAATTAGATGTTTGGATGAAAGGGTGGGAAGAGGAAGCTGGTTTCTTTGCGGCGAAAGCGGTTGCGATACAGGAAACAGACACAGATACATCATCTAGGGTAGACAGCTTAGATAGTAGGATAGCAACCGTTGAGACGAAGTTGGGAGACACTTCCACCTTCCAACCTGCAAGAAAAACTTGTCGCCGCATTACCGAGAAACCAACTAGCAACGAACTCTCCACTCAAATAGGTTTAGCGTACTAGATGATGAAGTACAGGATGATCGTAGCATCATCCTCATCAGGAGCAGGAGTTTTGTGCGATGGGTAGAAATAGGAATAACCTGTGTTATTCAGGGGCTAGATAAGTTTGACGGCATAGTCTGTAACAATCCCGAGGATGTAATTTTTGTCATTCAGGTGGGGACGAACAATGTAGTTAATGGGAGATCGGAAGAAGTACTAGCGGAGAATAGGAAACTTATAAGGAGATTTAGGGAAAGTCGTAGGAAGGTTATAGTATCGGGAAAGCTGCCAAGGTATGACGTCGATTCCTGTACCCTCAGTAGAATGCTCGGTGCAAACAGAAGAATGGAATCTCTCTGTATGGAGGAGGATAGGGTGTTTAGTACAGACCTGTGGAACCATTTAAGTCATGATGGATCTCTATACGCTAGGGAAGATCTTCACTTAAATGGAATATGGAAAGCTTGCCTTAACAGAGTATTAGATGAGAACATTAGTTTTTTTCGATACAGTTAAACTACTCAGGAGAGCAAATCACGGTCAAGCTAACAAGGAAAGTGGGGGAGGATGAAGAGGTAGCTGTGGGAGGTGACCGGTGCGGGGGGAAGCTGAGTGTGAAAGTGGCCTGAGGAACAAGGCGTCCAGTTTAACCACTAGAAAGGTAGCGGTAGAAGATGGATGGGACCTTGGCGGTAGGGATGCTCGAGGATTAGCGGTAACTTCACAGGTAAAGGAAATAGCAAAGAAAGGTCAAGTAGGGTCAGTTGGACACAACTCAAGCAGTATAAGTAGCGTATTAGCGCAGCTACAGGTCAATTCTCAGGTAACTGTTAGGACCAAGGCTGGAAGGATCCAGTGCGAGGAGGGTCACAGTAATGCCACGAACCTCAAACAGATGGAGAACAGTCACTCTCCCGCTGCTGCACACGTAGACATTAACATTGTTAATACAAACACACATACCGACAGTAAAAGAGATGCAAATTCAGTCCGGAAATCAACTTCAAGGAAAATAAGTTTAATATACACTAATGCCCGGAGCATCATTACGAAACGCGACGAAATCATATCCTATGTAGTGACTGAAAAACCGAACATTATTGCAATCCCAGAAACGTAGGTAAACTCTGACAATAAACAATTAATCGCCGAGTTAGCAATACCCAGATACAAACTATTTGCGAAAGATCGCTTATACAGGGTAGGTGGTGTAATTTTGATCTACGTTGATAACGATTTAAATACTATTAAGATAAGCAAAGTAGACACAAACACACCTACGACTCTATATACTGACATCACCGACAAGTTCAAAAGTACAGCTCGGCGCTATTTAGAGACCTCCCAAGCAAAAAGAAAACGACGAAAAGATGTTATACAATGAAATCCAACTATAGTAAACAGCAAAGAGGTTATAATAGTAGGAGACTTCAACAGTCCAAACATAAATTGGAACACGTTAACTAGTTACCGAGAAGGAACGAGACTTACGGAACTGATTAAAGACGCTTTTCTAGAACAGTTAGTTAGAGACATAAACTTAATCAACTCTTGCGAAGTAGGCGAGAGTTTGTCAAACAGCGATCACAGTTTGATCAGGCTAGAGATAAATTTAGATTATGAAATAAATGACAACAAACTCTTGATCCCAGATTACAGGCGAGCAAATTTTGAAAACAATAGGTAAAAACTTCTTGACGTTTACACAGTAGAGAAAATGTGGAAAAATACTAAAACACACTAGTCGAAATTAGAAATAACCATATGCCACAAATTACAAAGAGAACTTCAGGCTTTCAAAACCATCATGGATGAACAGGAGAATAGAAGAACTAATTTGCCAAAAGAAAAAAAAAAATAAGAAGTTCAAATCAACGGGAACCGATGAAAATTGCCAGGATTTGATAAGATCCAAGGAGAGTGTAAGAAGGTCGTAAGACAGAGTAAACGCGAGAATTTTTTTTTTCCTGAAAGTTAAGAAGAATCTTAAGGAATTCTTCAAATATATAAGACAAAGGAAGTCATTAAAGGATGGAATTGGACCATTACTAAACAAACGTGACAAACTGACTACTGACGACAAGGAAATGGCTACCATACTAAATTTTTCTTTTAACTCCGTATTCACAATTGAAGAAACATCTCGAATACCCCAACCAATGAAAATGTTTCAAGGATCAGATGAAAAAAAGTTGTAAGCTAGAGAAATAAAGAGCTCTGAAATACTTAAGTACTTGGACCAACTAAATCCTAACAAATCCAACGGCCCAGATAACTTAGCTCCAAGATTTTTGAAAGCGGTCAGGAGACAGCTGATATACCCCTTATTAAAAATAGTCAACAAATCTCTATCGGATGGTCAGGTGCTAGCTGACTGGACATTAGCAAGTGTTACTACTTTATATAAAAAAGGAGGCAAAAAGTGTGCCTTGAACTACCGCACAATTAGCCTTACGTCAGTGTTAGGCAATATGATGGAAGAAATAATACGAGGTGAAATTGTCACTTTTCTAAAGGATCATGAAATTATATCGGACAACCAGCATGGCTTTCGCAATACAAGACCCTGCCTGAAAGATTTACTAGAATTTTTTAATGTTATTTATCAGAATTGGGACGAAAAATCACCGTCTGATGTAGTATATTTAGATTTCCAAAAAGCTTTCGATAAAGTACCTCACAAGAGACTTTTACATAAACTCAAATCACACGGAATCGGTGAAGAACTCTGTACATGGATCAGAGACTGGCTACCGGAAGAAAGCAGCGTGTAGTACTAAACGGCGAAGCCTCAGATTGGCTAGACATAACGAGTGGTGTGCCACAAGGGGTCTTTCCTAGGCCCCATTCTTTTCATAATATACATTAACGATCTAGAACTCGGTCTCATATCTAAGATCTCCAAATTTGCTGACGATACTAAACTAGTGGTAGAGCTGTAAACAGGCGGGACTGCGAAATGATTCGAAGAGATCTTAACTTGCCGAATGGTCAGACAGATGGCAAATGAAGTTGAATGTAGACAAGTGTAAAGTTATGCACTTTGGAGACAAGAATATACGTTATGACTACAAACTATTCGGAAACTCTCAAACTAAAGTAGATGAAGAAAAGGACCTTGGTGTTGTCATTAGCAACAATATGAAGTACACTAAAGAGTGTCAAGCAGAAAGTAAAAAGGGCAACAAAATGTTAGGTTTCATAGGCCAGGAACATAGATTACAACACACTAGAAAAAATTCTCACACTTTATAATTCTCTAGAAAGACCACACCTTGAATATGCCGTCCAGTTTTGGTCCCCAAACTATAAAAAATACTAGGAAAAATTGAACAAGTACAAAGACGCGTAATAAAATTGATCCCATCGCTCAGAAATCTGGCATACGAAGAGAGGCTAAAACGTTTGGATCTCTTTTCCCTTAAAACAACGTAGACCTCGCGACGACTTAATCCAAGTGTTCAAAATTCTGAACAAGTTCGATAACGTAAATCACGAACATCTTTTCGAAATACAAGAAAATACGGTTACCAGGACAAATGAAATAAAACTCACAGCTAAAAGATGTAGTACGGACGTGGGACAAAGCTTCTTTTCCTATAGGTATGATGAGCACTAGAATAAGTTATCAGACGTAGTGAATGCTAACACTATCAATACCTTCAAAAGTGGTTTAGACAAATAATTTATGAATTCAGGTATACCCTGAGAAAAAGCCAGAAATAAACTGTACAAACGACAGCGGTAACGGGAACAGTAGAAAGCTAATGTGCAGCAGCGGGGAGTCGGTGATAGCTTAAAAAAAAAGTGCCGAGCGGAATTACATTTTCTTGTAAAGTTAAACTTTCCTTTTTTTTCTTTAACAGACAACCCAGTCGTGGGCCAATCAAGCTTCCAGTTATCTGTCTTTCTCATGTAAACTCATCTCATTATTCATTAACCCATCATCTATCATGTCACCAACTTTCCTTACACTATAACTTGACATCTCACTAACATTCCTCATCCCATTCTTTACTCCATCATCTACCATCTCATAAACATTTCTTTACATATTATCTAAAAACTCATCAACATTCTGCATCCTATCACCTAATATATCACCAACATTCCTTACTCCAAGCAGAACATCTCACCAACATTCCTAATCCCATCACCTAATATCTCACCAAGATTTCTCCTCCCATCTTCTAACATGTTATCATTAATCCTCACCCAATCACCTAACAGCTCACCAATGTTGCTCAACCCAATATCTAACTTCAAAGCAACATTTCTTATCCCTAAAATTAACCTCCAAGCAATATTCCTCATCCCATCATCTTACATCTCATCAACATTCCTAATCCCATCATCTAGCATGTCACTAATATCTGTCAGCTCACTATATCTCACCAATATTCCTCATCCCATCATCTGCCATCTCATCAACATTTCTTATCATATCATCTAACATCTCACGAACATTCCTCAACCCATCACCTAACATCTCAGTAAAAATTCCTCATCCAATCACTCACAATCTAACCAAGTTCCTCAATCCATTACCTTAAATCTCATCAACATTTCTCATCCCATCATCTAACATCTCATCATTATTTTTCATCCCATCACTTAAAATGTCAACAACAATCTCTCATCCCATCATCTAACATCTCACTAACGTTTCTCATCATGTCATCTACATCTCACCAACACTTCATCCCGTCATGTAACATTTCACCAACATTCCTCATTCCAAATTCTGACATCTCACCAAAATCACTCATCCCTTCATATAACACACCCCACCATTCCTCATCTCATTATCTAACATCTCACCAACATACATATATCATCATCTTAAATCTCATCCATGTTCCTCATCCTACCATCTGACATCTCACCAACACTCTTCATCCCATCATTTAACAAATCACCAACATTCATCATCCCATCAACAAATCTCTCATCAGCATTTCTTATCCCATCAGCTATCATCTCACCAACATAATATAACATCTTACTAATATTCCTCATCCGATAATCTAACGTCTCACCAACATTCCTCATTCCTACATCTAACATTTCACTAATATATTACACTGGTCAATAAAATTGTATTTGTTTTTGCCCTACAAACTTAGATAGATGGACCTTATAGTGTTCTTCACGTAAATTCGAATCTGCTTTAAGAATTTTTCTATCAGGCATGGTTTTTAAGAGACAGAGAAATTGAATCTACAATCAGTGTATATTAGTCATTCATAAATAAGGCTGGTATTACAAATGATAGACTTACCCCAAAAATATTGAAGTGTACGATTTTCGGCGATATTTGGCTTCAGGATCATCCCTCCTTAATGTCCAGCAATACTCTGCCAACATAGAGGGGCTCCACTTTCCTTGGTACCGCTTTTCCATGTCCAAAATGTCTTGGTGAATTCTTTCGCCGTGCTCATCAATGAATGCCCTAAGATTTTCTGGGGAAAAGTGTAAGTACGATTCAAAAAAGTAAATTTTTAGACTCATAATGCACCCCAGAAATTTGTATAAAGTCAATCGACCTTTTAAATCACAGTAGTTTTCTGATCTGTGTTTCCCCAAAAAATCTTTGCAACTCTCTTGAATGACAGCCATGCAGTTTTTTCAACTTCACTTACATCTTCATCGAACTTTCCATCTCGAAGCAGTTTCCTGATCTGTGGTCCTACAAAAATACCCTCCTTGATTTTTGTATCACTAATTCTGTGGAATTTATTTCTCAAATATTGAATCCATGGGCAGTGGTATCCGTGCCTTTGACGAAGTTCTTCATCAAACCGAGCTTAATGTGCAAAGGAGACGGACAAATTTTCTCAGGATCAACAAGAGGAGGAGTGATAACATTCTTCTTAAATGGAGTCAGCGATGCGCGTTTTGGCCACACTTTCTTTACATAATGATTTTTCTTCTTCCAGTTGTCCCACTCACAAAGGAAACAACAGAATTTCGTGTAACCAAGGAATATCCCGAATTAAAGTGCCACAACTTATAGGTCACCAAATACATTCCACTTAAAGTCCCCATACTTAATTTCTTCCAAAAGAAGTTCATGTTATCATACGATTCCTTCATGTTAGCTCCATGAGCCAGAGGAACGGCGGGGAACTTAATTCCGTTGTGGAGTAGAACCGCTTTTAAGCTTACTTATGATGAGTCAATAAACAAGCGCCACTCATCTGTGCTATATTCGTGGCCAAGTGCCTTCATAAAAGAACGAACATCATTGCAAAACACCAGACTATCTTCAAGGGAGAAAAATTCTTTGAAAACGACATGGCGATCACAATAAAAACAAATTTTTGTTTCATTTTGGAGAAGACTCCAGCCCTTTAACCTGGAATCCAAATGTTCGGCTTGCTTTTTAGACAAATTCAAATCGTGGACGAGATCATTAAGATCCTATTGACTCAGCAAATGTGGTCCACCTGAAGAACAGCTTGCTTCAAATGTTGGATCCATATTGTCCTCTACTTGGTCTACTTTCTTATCACCAGACTCCTCCTCACTCAGTGTCATGTTTCTTGGAGGATCTGGCAGAGGTAATTCCTGACTGCAAGATACTAGCCCAATAGCAAATGGTAAATTAGGATATCTAACAGAAAGGTTGGATTTTGATGTTATACTATTATATTTCTCAGGCAAAAGTAGCAATCAGAAGCGTGATCTTTGGGTTCTCTCCAAACCATTGGAATCGCAAAAGGCATACGGCGTGAACGTATTTTCCATGCTGCGACAAGCCTGACACATAAGACAAGGCAAATATAGGGGAGCACAAATTTTCATCTTGGTCACCCACTTACAACCAAAGTAATGCTCATAGCATTTCTTAATGAGGGGCGTGAAAGAACGTTTTTGCGATCTGAATGTCAATTCACTGCAGTTCATGATTCTTCTGTAAAAATGTCAGTAGTTATATCTATGTTTTTAAGAGCACTACGGATTCGTGATCTCATAAACCTGGTAGACGAATGTAGTCATATAAGACATATTTCTAAGCAGTTATATCATCTTAAGTGGTTTGTAAACAAGGCTTACTGGAAAGCTAGGAAGACATTTTATGCATCTAGTAAAAAATGTGACAAATAATGATGTCTAAATGTTTAGTGTTGCTCTATTCTTCCCACTTAGCTAATGTCAGACTTGTACTAAGAAACAGTGCTTGTAATATCGCCTTCCAGTACAAAAACACTATCAGTAAGACTTTGATAAAAAGTAGGCCAAATCATCCAGCAATTGGGAGTGTTTACGCTGTCAAATGTAAGGCATGTAAAGATGTATACATTGGCAAGACCGGAAAAACTGTAACTGAGAGATGCTACCGGCACTAACTCTCAGTACGAAGGGATGACCACAAATATGCGATCGCTAAACACTGTCATGAAAGCAAATCAGGCAACTTTAAAGTCCATCCTGTTATTAACCAAATCATTATGAAATATTTATCAAAAGAACCAAGCCTAGAAAAAAAAAAGATAGTCCTGGAGGTATCTAGCTAACCGGGTCAACCCCCACCCCCCTAAACACAAAGCACACACCCCTAACCACGAGGCAACCCCCTCCCCCCACTCTCCCCTTAACGGTCACAGTCGGTCAGTCCAACATTATGAGGTGCATGAAGCAAGGAACCTTACGCTACCCCAGGTGTGATGTTGGGATTTGAATAACTTTGTTGATTATTGGTACCTGATGAGGTGGATTGTCTCCACGAAATATGGTGTGCCACATATACTGAAATAAAAAACATGTTAAATAAAACTATATGCACTCCGACTGAAGTGCCATTTCACCTTCATAACTATCATCCCAGGTTAGTGTGATCAACATATCTACAGTTAAGGATCGCGACGGAGTTCTCACCTGACAATACTCAGGACTTCAAACCACCGGCCAAATTTTTTAGTAAGTACCTTATGCCTACCTCTCTGCCAACACCAAGACGTTACACCACAAATTCCTACAAGAATGCCTTAGGAATAAAATAATACCACACACCCTAATCTTAGGTGCCCTCCATAATGAGAAACCAACTCCATTTGGCAGAATAGAGCATGAATTCATTCTACAACACATAGACAATGCGAAAATTGACTCCGACCAGGCATTCTGGAATCGTCTTTGTAGCTCGACTCTGTACTCCCTCTATTTTGTTTACATATCATTTAAGTAGGGTGACCAAAACTGAACACATTGTTCAAGATATGGACGAGCCAATGAACTGTGAGAGTAGGAATGATTTGCCTGGACTTAAATTCGAATGCCCAACCTATGAATCCAAGAATTTTTTTCGCTTTTTTCAATGCTTCTGTGTACTGCTTACTTGGTTCAAGCACCCAGATATAATTACACCCAAGTTCTTTTCCTCATTTGCCTTTTGCAGTTCAACATAATTCATATAGTAGCTTGCACTTTTATTTTTACTACAGATATGTAAAACTTTGCACTTATCATTATCAAAAATTCATTTGCCATCTATGAATCCAGTCTCTCAGTTTGTCTATGTAAGTCTGGAACCGTAAACATTCAAGTTCATTTGTAGATTTATTTCCCAGATTTGTAGCATCGGCGAATTTTGATCCTATCACTTAATTTCTCACCAACATCCCTTATACCAACCCCAAACATTTCACCAATATTCCTAGTCACATCAGTAAAAGGCTAATGTGCAGCAGAGGGGAGTCCAGTGATAGCTTAAGAAATTGCTTAGCGGAATTAAATTTTCTTGTCAAGTTATTATTTTCTATTAAAAGATAACCCAGTCGTGGGTAGATCAGGCCTCATGTTTTCCGTCTTTCTCATGTAAAATAATATCTCATCAACATTCCTCCTCCCATCTTCTAATATCTTATTAATATTCTTCACCCAATCATCTAACAGCTCACCAACGTTGCTCATCCTTACATCTAATATCAGAGCAACATTCCTTATCCCTTCATTTTACCTCCAAACAATATTCCTCATCCCATCATCTTACATCTCACCAACATTCCTAATTCTATCATGTAACATGTCACTAATATCCGTCAGCCCACTACATCTCACCAACATTCTTCTTCCCATACTCTTAAATATCAAGAACATTTCTCATCCCATCATCTGCCATCTCATAAGCATTTCTTATCATATCAGCTAACATCTCACCAACATTCCTCAACCCATCATCTAACACCTCAGTAACATTCTTCATCCCATCACTCACCACTAACAAAAATTTCTCAACCCATCATCTTAAATCTCATCAACATTTCTCATCCCTTCATCTAACATCTCACCAACATTTTTCATCTCATCATCTTAACAAACAACAACATTTCCTTATCCCATCATCTTACATCTCACCAACGTTTCTCATCCTGTCATCTACATCTCACCAACACTCTTCATCCCGTCATGTAACATTTCACCAACATTCCTCATCCCATCATTTGACATCTTACCAACATTCCTTATTCCAAAATCTGACATCTCACTAATATTCTTCATCCCATCATGTAACATATCCCTAACATTCCTCATCTCATTATCTAACATTTCACTAACATTCACATTCAATCGTCTTAAATCTCATCCATATTGCTCTTCCCACCATCTAACATCTCACCAACATTTTTCATCCCATCATTTAACTTATCATTCCAACAACAAATCCCTCAAAAGCATTCCTTATTCCATCAGTTATCATTTCAACAACATTGCAGATTCCGTAATATAACATCTCACTAATATTCTTCATCCGACAATCTAACGTCTCACCAACATTCTTCATTCCTACATCTAATATTACACTAATATATTACAATGGTCAACAAAATTATGATTATTTTGTCCCAAAAACTTAAATAGGTGTACTTTATGGTACTCTTTACGCTAAATTCGAATAAGCTTTTAATTTTTATTTTTTTTTTTTTATCAGGCATGGTTTTTAAGTGAAAGAGCAATTATTCTTGTGGGAAGCATTTATCCCCTCTTCCTCCAAGACTACTTCTTCATGCAATCCATGGTTCATCCGTTTCTGTCATGAGGCCATTCAGGCAAGGGATCAGGCATATCCGGCATGCGAAAACTCTCCTACCTCTAGCTCTGATTCAGCTTTTATCACTGCCCGTAATCGCTGCAAGCGCGTTATCCTTGATGCGAATCTTTCCCTTATTCAAAGGAAGTGCGATAACCTCTCCTAGTCATCCACGGATAGGTCTTTCTGGTCTTTAGCTAAGGGCATCTCTAACAACTTCTGTCGCTCTACCTTTCCCTCAC
>JAUUED010842711.1:0-11489 GCA_032361865.1 Panulirus pascuensis | reverse complement strand
AAGTAAATAATCGTTTCTTTATCAGCTTCTTTCTGATTTCTTCTAGTTGTGTAATATCTCTTCTTACATGGGTGGGGAGGTAGTGTAAGAAACCTCCAAGAGTTGTCTCAAGACAAAGCAACAAAGTCAAGCTAGTCATCTGCGTCCGAAACAAAAGAAATGGAAATATTACACAAAATTCAGAAAAAATATAAAAACAGTTAACTTGATACTTTAAAACAATATATGTACAAGAACTGCTTCTAATAGAGACATGAAATTACCATTTGGACGTCATAATTGTACAAAGAAGCGCCAATAAGCACCAGATGTCTGCGTTGAATCAGGAAATTGCGACCCAGGAAGCAGCGTTTATCATCAACACACAAGGTAAACTGTCACTCACAGCCCTAGCCCAACCCTAACGTAAACAGACTTATTTCGCCGAAACTTCAAAAATATCTCAAATATTTGGCTCAGATTTGGAACAATTAGTCAGGGAGAAGGTGGAAGAAGAGCTGACGAGTATCTCTGGCAAAAAAGAAGGGAGATAAAATAGGGGAATAAGCAAGACAGTTGAGGAAGGAGCTTTTAATCTCCCTGACATATCCAATATAGCCAATGTAATAACAGTGGCTGTGGCCACAGCAGTGTCTAATGCTGCTAAAGACATTACTGACAAACTGTTAAGGAACGCGGCTGATGCAGAGGACTGTCTTTTGAACGGATACCAGAATGAGAAGCTGGAACAATATACTCACAGGAATGTCTTGCGTATTTTTGGCATTGAAGAAGAAGAAAATGAGAATGAGGAGTTATTGGGAACAAACTCGATTGAAGTTGCTGCTGATGAGGGGGTCACAATCAAGGCTGGCGACATTTTAATTCCACACCGTTTAGGAAAGCCAAGAGGCAGGAGCAGGCCAGTGGATGCACGTTTTTGCCATGGAAAGAAGAGGAATGAAATGATGAACAAGAAGAACGAACTATAAAAGAAGTACAGGAAGGTTTTCATCCATGAAAGTCTAACAATACTGAAACTAACGAAAGAACAAGAGACAGTAAAGAATGCAATGACAAAAGATGGAAGAATAATAGCCCATCTCACCAACAGGAAAAGGCCAGTTGGAATTACCATCCCAGATGACCTGCACAAAACAGGAATTACTTCCCCAGATTGGAAACGGCTGAGACTGGATTACTTGCTCAGTGAAGAGGGTTGTGAAGGAGCACAGCACAGCACTCACTTTGGTTCAAACACACACATTTCTGCACACAACGCCACACTCACACAAAAACACTATATGTGAACCTGCGCCATGTATATACCAAATCCTCACAATATCACTGTTATCACTCAATGTATGTGGTGGCAAATCTAAACTCTTATCAGCAGAATTTGTTGATTTTTGAGAAGCTGTGATGTCATGTGTGTGTGAGAGACGAGATGTGTTGATGCTGATGTGGGGAATGTGAGGGAGAGGATGGAGAGTGTGGGATCTGACACTGTATTTAAGAACAGGTGTGAAATAAGGAGGTTTAAGTCTGGTGGTCTAATCATTGTTATTAGAAAAAAATGTTACTTTTAAGTGGAAGCGAATGAAGAATACTCATGAAGCTTTATTGTCAATCAAAATGGATGGGAGGAGTGTGGGCTCAGGCAAGGACCTTATAATGACCTCAATTTATATCCCTCTGGGTCACTCATGATATGCTAAAGCAGAGCATTTTTTTTTTAGCTAGATAACTTGTTGTTTGATTACACAAACAATGATTATTTACATACGTTATCAGGTGATTTTAATGCTTACACTGGCATCATGAGAGATGAGTAATATGTGAGTGCTGACAGTGGTGATGGTCATATGATTATGACGATGTTTACACTGATTATGGAGATCTTGGTAATCCAATGAACAGGTTTAAGCGAGATTGAACATAAGACAGAAGTTTTTACGGTAAAAAGCTACTTGAACTTCGTAAAACTAACCAGGTATTCATTTCTAATGGGAGGATGGGTGATGACTGTGGGGCTGGAAAATTCACTACTACTTATAATACAGCTATAGATTATGTCATTGGGTCACCCCTGTTAATGCGACATGTAGAATTTAAAATCCTAGATTATGATCCTTTATACTCTGATGTTCATTGTGGTCTTCACACACAATGAAATTCCACAGCAGCGTAATAAATGTAAACACAACAACTGATCAGGTGGAGGGGGATGTGCGTGTGGAGCCTGGAAGATGGAGAATGGTGAGAAAGAGTGAGTATGAGAGGAAGGTTGATGTGTGCAGAGTGAACGAGTTGGTTATACAGACGGATGAGTTGTCTGTGGATGAGATAAGCAAGGAACCGAAACCAATCCTAACTGAACCTGCATTAAAAGTTTTCCCACAATCTAAGAGGGTAAAGAATATGAAAAAGGGTAGCAATGCCAGTTTGAAAGAGTATGATGGCAAGTGTCGGACGAGCAGAGAAGAATACCACAGCGCCAATTGCAATGACAATTACAACAATATGATTGGTAAAAGTAGGAAATATATAAGGAACTAAAAAGACTTAACAATAAAGTCAATTTAGTTAAGAAATGAAGAGAAAATAAAAGCAAAGACTCAAGATCATACTGGAAATATCAAAAGGTAATAATAATATCAGTGAAATTCCTATTGCACTTGATAATTTCGATGTTGAACATTTTAAATTGCTTTCTTATGAAGATGACAATGAAGATGGAAATGAATATACTGAATATGAGGTTAACGATGCAAACACCTTAGCTTTACTTAATAATCCCATAAATCTTGATGAAATAGAGAGAAACATCGGTAAATATAAAAATAAAATGAGCCCCTTGGAAATGATATGATACTTAATGAATATATCAAATGCACCCAACACTTACTGTACCTCTTATATGTTGAACTGCTTAATAATATTCTTGACACTGGTGTCATCCCAGCTGAGTGGCTCACTGGCACTATAGTGCCACTGTATAGGAACAAGGGCGACACTCACGACCCGAACCATTACAGGGACCACACTCCTCTGTTATTTGGGGAAACTCTTGACTTCTGTATTGAATGAACGTCTAAATGAATATTCTAATGTGATGCATATCATTAATGACACACAAGCAGGCCTTAGACATGAATACTCCACATCAGATCATCTATTTCTGAACAAATTGATAATTGATCTATTGAGCTGGAAAAAGAGGAAATTTTTCTGTTTGTTTGAAGACTACAAGAAAGCATTTGCTATGGTGTGGCGAGAAGGTTTATGGTATAAGTTATTGAAGGAGAAATAAATGGCAAGATACTGAATGTAGTCAGAAATATGTACAGAAATATCAGATCGTGTGTAAAGTTGAACCAACAGATGTCTTATACATTTATATGCAACATGGGGTTGAGGCAGGATGAAAACTTGTCGCCTTTACTCTAAGCATTTGTTGTTAATGATACTGAGGAGAAATTAATTGATTACAGTTGTAATCATATACATATTGGTAATGATTTGGTTAATTCTTACTCGTGTTAATGTATGCAGATGATACAATTATGGTCTGTGACAGTGAGCAGGGGATGAAACAGGCATTGACAGCTTTGTATATCTATTGTAGCGACTGAAAATGAAAAGGAAACTGTAGCAAAATAAAAGCTGTAATGTGTTCAGGAGGGAAAGAGTTCAAAGTAATAATTATAATTCTAAATTTGGTAGGGAGAACAATGAAGAAGTAAGCGAGTACAAGTACCTTGGTATATCATCCAACTACAACGGCAGGTTTCGCACAGGAGAATTGTAGTTAAAAGACCAGGCAACGAGAGATATGGGTTCACTAATTGGTAGAAATCGTAAGTTTGATTTGCCAGATGATATTCAGATTGAACAGTTTAATACTACGGTGTCACCAGTTATGATTTATGCATCAGAAATATGGGGTCACCATGTTGTAACGGAGCTGGAATTACTCCAAAGCAAATTTTTAAAGTATGTGTTATGTGTTCACAAGAACACAAGCGCTGATACAGTGTATGGAGAACTTGGTGTCTACCCACTCAAAATATATTGTCAAGTGTAGAATGATTGGCTGTTGGTCGCGACTGATTTCAGGTAAAAACACTAAACTGAGTTATTTAATGTATAAATGTTTGTTACAATTAAACTTGCTCGGTGTTTACCCCCTGACCATGGACAGCTTGTGTTGAGAGCAGAAGTAACGAATGTGGTGTGTCTGGGGTGAGGGTATCGCAAAATATTACCAATCCAACTTGGCTCAGAAAGGCAGTTGTATTAAGGCTAAAAGATCAATGGATTACTACTTGGAATAATAACTGGTTAACTAAATTAATTTGAAGTAATCATAGAATATACAAACAGGCATATTGTAAGGAGGAATATCATGTAAAGATATCGAAGAGTAACCGCATTTTAGTGAGCAAACTACGAACTTGTAACAATAAATTACCAATAATTGTGGGAAGACATCGAGATGAGAGAAGGGAAGATCGTATTTGCAGTAAATGTTATGCTAATGTTGAGGGTGATGAATACCAGGTATTATTTCAGATAATCAGCCACACGCATCAAATTCTTACACCTGTTCACACCTCAATCTTCTCTTTCATATCAAACTGTCCCTTCCCCGTCCCACCTCCTTTTCCAGCAAACGAAAGGAATCCTCAGTGTTAGTGGCATCAGCGCTACAAGGAAATTATGATACTGTCATTTCCGAATCTTGGTTAGATATTAGCAACAGAGATTTCCTCGCCGAATGATCAATTCCAAGAGACACTCTTATGTATTAGGATTAAGGGAGACAAAGAAGGCAGTGGTGTCCTGCTCTTTGTTAAAGCTCATTTAAATCCCGTAGCAAGAAATCCTGAAGCCATTGAGAATGTCGACTTCATTTCTGTATAAATTAAAGATAAACTACGCAAGGAAAGAAGAGCAGGACTAGTCTACAGGCCCTACGCACAGACACCAGACGCATACGAAAGGTTTTGTGATCAGTCAGCAGATATTTTAATGAAAAATAATTTGTCATAAAAACAAACATAACCAATTTGCTAAAGCAGCACAAAGAAGAATAAAACCCAACGATATGACCACAGGAGGTAACAAAATGGCGCACAAGAAGAGCTGCAAAATCCTGGGTCACACACTACCATCAAGAAGTTTGATAACGGATGATATCAACAAGAGATCCGCACGAGGAAAAGCGGCCCTGACCAGTCTATAGAGATTCTGGAACCTTCCAGACAACCAGATATTATTCCTGTCAAAACAAAGATAAAATTTATCCTAAACTCCTCACCTATACCTACCTTCCACGCCTCAAAGTCACGCGTGTTGAAGCCACAGAGGATACAAAAAAGGCTCTACGATTCGTCAAAAGAGAAAATTACATTGAAAACACTGTATATCAGCATAAGCGATTAGAGATTACACCGGTCGGTTCATACCCAAGGGAAGCGGCCCAAAATGTATGGCAGTGACTTGAAGACAACGATGATGCAAACTACAGTCAAATCCGAGATCTGGACATCAGTATAAACATGGAACACACTTGGTTCCCTCGAAGCCTCAGTGCACTCAGGGAGGCTCCAGTACACAATGAACAGTGTTTAGTTTAGCTTTGTCAAACTCCTTCAAAAAACAAATACACACCATCAATACATACACAGCTCCAGTATGTCGAGGGTTATGTAATTAAGGCACCAAAAACACGCTTGCAGATAATCCCTCACATGCGTGGAAAACCTGACATCATACACCTGTACACACTTCAGTCTTGTCTTCCACTTCAAACCGTCCCTTCCCCTGTCCCACCTCCTCTTCCTCTCCTCTAAACATCCAATATAAAGAAAAAGACGTAGATATTATCATCATCAGCGTCTGTGATGGACACCATTGCTCTCTCTCTCTCTCTCTCTCTCTCTCTCTCTCTCTAATTCCGACTAAACAAAGTTTTCTGTTCTTTCCCTAGAGTCCGATATATTTCATTCCAGATGAAAAAGATACCATGTGTAAGTACGACTTCAGAAACATATTCTACCCTTTGAGCACTACGGCAAGACCCTTGAGCATAACGGTAGGACCCTTGAGTACGCAGGTACGACCATTAAGTACGACGGTGCGACTCTTGAACACGACTGTATTTCTCTTGAGCACGACAGTGCGACCCTTGAGCATGACGGTACGACCCTTGAGAACATCGGTACGACCTTTGGGTATGATGGCCTGACCTTTGACCTAAAGGGTAAAAGTCAGGTCATAGATCAGGTCACCTTATCCTAAAAATCAAACCCTAGTGCTCAAGGGGACGAAAGATACTTATAACTTGCTTATTACTTATAAGTCTTATTTAGAAATACGGTGGATATAAAGTTTAAATTCAGATATAATTCATTATTTGACCGAAACTGAAATGTTACCATCTCATCTGAAGTCGTCTTTGAAGTGAGTCATCTTTCAGCTGAAGCAGATCCTTCACCACCTTAACTTGCAAGATTAGAACGGGATTAAGATTCGATATTTTCAATAGCTTTTTTGTCGCAAAACACCTTTACTAGACAGGCTAATACTAAAGCTATGCTCTCTGTAGATATTATTGGCAACGTAAAAAAAAAGTTAAAAAAGTTATTATTAGCCTGAGATTAGCCCAGATAAGAAGACAAGAATAGGTACTTAGTACCGGCCGCCGAGCTCCTGGTGTTTTCCCGGAAGTCAAAAGTCCAGACTCCAGACCATTAAGAATCTAAGACCATTTTCGCTGGTGAGAGACGTGGCGTTTCTGGCGTGAGTGTGGCACGGAATGGTAATGGAGTTTCACTCTCTTATTCTTATACTCTTGTGGCTTTCTGTGTGGTGAGCAGCGTTGCACTGTCATGGAATAACCGAATATATGTATATACGTATACATACATACATACATATACATATATATATATATATATATATATATATATATATATATGATGGAGTTGTGTGAAAGTGTGAAAAAATGTACGGAATTGAGCCTCAGACTGATGTGACTAAAAATGAAAGTGGAGCGGGAGAGTTGGGTGATTGTTAGTGCTTATGCACTTGGTAGCGAGAGGAGTGAGAAAGAGAGGAGAGCGTTTTGGGTGAAGCCAAGCGTTTGTGTCAGCAATTTTGATACGAGGGATCGAGTATTAGTGATGGGTGATTTAAATGCAAAAGCATAAGATACGGCAGATGAGGGAGTAACTGAAGGTATGTGGTACTTCATGTGGATGAAAATAATAAACAGCTTGTGGAGTTGTGCTGACAAAGGACTGGTGATTGGGAGTACCTGGTTTAAAAAAGGGACATTATGCACAAGTCTGCATAAGTGAGTGGGTTTAATGGTGAGCCTGCAAAGAGAGACTAAAGAATGTTAATGTCTCGAGTGGCAGCTGTTAGGATGTCAGATAATATCCTGGTGGAGGCAAAGGTGAATATTTGTAAAGGTCTTCAAGAAAGAAGAAATGACATGATTGGGAAGAGGGAACTGAGAGTAAGTGAGCTTCGAAAGGACACATGCGTGAAGACATACCAGGAGAGAGAGTGGGCAATGGCAAAATGTTAGAGTAAACAAAACTAGGGAAGTGGGCGGCGAATATGAGGTATTCAGAGAAGCAGATCTTACATTTGTGGGAGACGTGTGTGGAAAGTGGGAGGTGAGCAGGGTGGTGAGTGGTTGGTGAGGAAATTATGTTGTTAAAGAAAGGGAAAAGAGAGGTGTATAGGCGCTACCTGCAGGGATGTGGTGCAAGAGACTGAGAGATGTACAAGAGAAAGCAGAAGGTCAACAACAAGAGGAAAGGGATGGAAAAAAGAGGGGACAAATGAGAGTTGAGGTGAGAGTATCGGCAAACTTCAGGAAGGATAAGAAAATGTTTTGGAAGGAGGTGAATAGTGTTCAGAAACCAGCATCAGTGAAGGAAGGATATGGGGACATGGTAATAGGCAAAGCAGAGATGAAGAGGAGACTGAGGTAACATTTTGAAGGACTGTTGAATGTGATATATGATAAGGTGGCAAATGTGGGGAGTTTTGGACGTAGAATCTGTAGTGGATGGAATTGCTGATGAATTTCTTACGGAAGGTGACTGTGTTGTTAATTGGCGAGTTAGGATTTTCAATGCACGTATGGTTGAAGATGATGTGTCTCAAGTCTGGCGGATTGCCTGTATAATGCCACTGTATACAGGCAAAGGGACAAAAGTGATTGGTCAAATTACAAAGGTAAAACTGTGTTGCATATATCTCTTAATTTGTATGGGCGAGTGATGTCAGAGAGGGTGATGGCATACAAAGAACATCAAACCAAGGAGAAACAATGTGTCTTAGGAGTGGTAGAGGATGTGTGGATCAGGTGTTTGCCTTAAAGAATCTATGCGAGAAAGAGTAGCAATTATAAGTGACAATTATGGGCCTGGAGAAAGCGTGGCATACGGTTGATACCGATTCTTTGTGGTTGGAGTAACGAATATATGGCGTGGGATGAGAGCTATGAGCAGCAGTGAGGAGTTCTGTAAAAAAAGCAAGGCGTGTGTGCGAGTAGGAAGGGAAGAGGGTGAATTGTTTCGGGTGAAGGTGAATCTGAGGTAAGGGTGTCTGATATCACCATGGCTGTTTAATCTGTTTATGAATGAGAGGGTGAGGGAGGTAAACGCTTAGGGTCTTACAAAGGTAGGATAGGAGGCGGGAGTCTGCAGTCCATTCGGAGTCAGGTAAAAGCTGCTGTTTGCTGATGACAGACTCGAGTAAGAAACTACAAAAGCTGGTGTTAGGAGAGTATGCCAAAGCAGTAAAGTGAGAGTTAATGTGGATAAACGTAAGGTTATTCAGTTTAGCAGGTTGACTGGAGTGTTAGTTTAATGGAGAGTGTCGGAAGGAAGTGGAGCGTTTTAGGTACTGGAAGAAGACATGGCAGCAGACAGAACCATGGGAGCTGAAGTAAGCCATGAAGTGGGAGATGAGGTGCACTGAGTAATATGTGGAAAGGCAGAAGATGGGTATGTTTGATGGCACAGTAATCCCGACGGTGCTGGAGGGATACGAGACGTGGACCCTACACAAATACTACGGAGGAGGGAGGAAGTGTTGAAAGTTATATGTGGTGTGAGACGGTTTGACAGAGTAAAAAATGACTGCGTAAGAGAAAGGTGTAGCAAGAAGAAGAGTATGGTTCAGAGATCTGAAGGTGTGCACAAGTTGTGTGGACATATGAGGAGGATGAGTGAGGAGAAGCAAACTGTGTATACGTGTTAAAAGTGGAAATGTGGAGACCGAGTACAAGATGAAATGATTGAGTGGAAGATGCTCTGAGTTATCGGGTCCTGAACACGCAGAAGGGAGAGGGTCGCACGGGATAGAGCGAATTAGAGCGATGTGGTATAAGGGGCCGACGTGCTGTCAAATGGGCTGAACCAGAGTATTACGAAACGGTCAGGGAAAACCACGGTGAGGTCTGTGGGACTTGGCTATGGACAGAGGGCTCTGGTTTCGGTACATTATACATGAGAGCTGGAGAGTGGATGTGAGCAAATGCGGGCGTTCTTCGTCTGCTTCTAGCTGTGGACCGGCTCAGCTTTCCAAAGCTTTAGCTGTGCACAGAAAAAAATTTCCAGAGCTTTAGCTGAGGGCCGACTATGCATCTGAAAGGTTTAGCTGTGTAGTACCTAACGCATCATCCCAAAGATTTAACTGTAGACTGACTCTTCTCCTTAAAGCTTTAGCTGTGGTCAGACTGAGCATAATTTCAAAAGCAGCTAGTGTTGCTCAACCTAGATTAAAAAGATGAATGTCATACAGAAAGGACGGCAGACGGTACGAGAAACTGGCAGACAGGGAAGCAGGAGGACAGAGCAGGAAGCCAGAAGAAAGGTAAAAAGCAGAAAGGCAGGCAAGCAGGTAAGGAAGCCGTATAGCAGGCAAGCAGTAAACAGACAAAAGTTCTGGCGAGCAGGTAGTCAGGGGGAATAAAATGAGACGAGTCAATGGAGGGCAGAGAAGTAGGCAGTGTGGAAGACACACACACACAAGGAGGCAGCTGCTCCAACGCTCCAAGAATCAGACATGTTGTACACTCATTAAGGCGGATTGGTTACTTACTTCCCAGGACTTACGACCAGTTCTTACCAAAAGGCACGCGTAGCGCTCACCGCTGCAGAATATAGAGTTACGAAGAACGAATCGTGCGAGTTACGTGCTGTCAAGTGTTTTGTGTGCGAGATGGAGAGAATTATGTTTGTTTACTGACTGCCTGCAGTCCACGTGTGGAGGAAGCAGGAAGGAAAGGCATCTATCCACCTGGGCTGAAGGAGTGACACTCGACAGCCCCTGAAGTGGTGGCTCACTGCTAGAGAGACACGACAACAATGATGGACGTCGTCAGGGAGGGAGGAGCAGGTAGCAGCCAGCCACACAGAAAGAGCGGTCAAGAGACGAGCGCTCCTTGGGAGAGTGAGGGGCAGAGCGGCAGGAAGGAAGACAACACACACCAGTTATGTCCCGCTGGTCGACTGGGACCCCACCTCACTTCCGACATACACACACACACACAAACACACACACGAGCAGGGGTAGTTCCCCCTACCCATGCTTACCCCCTCCCTCCTCTCCCCTCTCCCCCACACCACCCACTACCCTTTAAACCACCATCCCCTTCCCCAGTTAAGAATATATTTCCCCCCTGGGTGTCATAAATCCGAGAAAAGTCAGCAGTAAAAGTGTCATAGCGGAGGTAATGGCGCCGTAAACAACACTAAGGAAGGGGATGCAGGCGAGGGGGTGGTTGTGTCCGGAAATGAAGGGGGGGGGAAGGGAGTGACGAGATGATCCTACCCCCTCCCCTTCTAAGCAAGACGGGAGGGGGGGGGGAGCAGCCGGTCCCCCAAGGTATGGGGGCTGGGGTGGGGATGCAGGACGGGGGTGGGGGGGTGCAAGAGGGGGTGCAGGAGGCGCATGAATGAAGGTGGCGGTGGAGTGGAGTCAGCTGATGGACGAGGGTGAGTGTCTGGCGGGGAGGACGTGTGGCGGACGGCAGACAGAGTCTGGCCAGGGTTTGGATAGGACTATTCTGTTCCCTTTGGCGAGGCCGTATCATTGGGAGTACAGTCACATCAAAGAACGTCTCACTCCACATGAGTTTACAATTCCCTTCTACTGGAAGCAGCGCAGCATTGGGCTGCAGGACCCTTTACAAAGAGGCCCTGGGCAACAGCAGGACTCATAATAACTGGTCCTGGGTAACACCAGTATTCATAACAGCTGGTCCTAGGTAACACCAGGACTCATAATAAACTGGTCCTGGGTAACACCAGGACTCATAATATCTGGTCCTGGGTAACACCAGTATTCATAACAACTGGTCCTGGGTAACACCAGAACTCATAATAAACTGGTCCTGGGTAACACCAGGACTCATAATAAACTGGTCCTGGGTAACACCAGGACTCATAATATCTGGTCCTGGGTAACACCAGGACTCA
>JAUUED010840508.1:0-11527 GCA_032361865.1 Panulirus pascuensis | reverse complement strand
GAGAGAGAGAGAGAGAGAGAGAGAGAGAGAGAGAGAGAGAGAGAGAGAGAGAGAGAGAGAGAGAGAGAGAGAGAGTCCTCGTCCCCCAATGCTGGAAACATAGAATACTAAATTTAATGCATTTTACACGTTTACGTTTTTTATGTCTGAGCTCCTACAGTGCATACATAATATTTCAGTTACATGATAATATTACAAAACAGTGTATCACTTGCAATAATGTGACAAATTCGCAATTCGCATTCACGAATACGAAAAAGAGACGTTCAGTCCATCACAAATATGTAAGCCATTAAATTGCAGTCATTCACTCCTATAATAATCATTCCAGCTACCTGCAGCACCGGACGAGTGGCGCAAGGCAAAGAGTGGATTCCGTGAGAAATGGAATTTCCCACACTGTGTTGTTGCAGTAGATGGTAAACACATCAGCGCACGATGTCCATCGCACAGTGGGAGTGATTTCTTTAACTACAAAGGATACTTTAGCATAGTTCTCTTTGCTGTGGTTGATGCATCCTATAATTTCATGTATGTAAACGTTGCTTGTCAAGGACGTATTTCTGATGGTGGAGTTTTTGGTAATACCGTATTCGAACAAGCACTTAATAACGGTACACTGAACCTACCAACACCACCACCACTACCTGGTCGTCAGAAGGTCATGCCATACGTGTGTGTAGGTGGCGATGCATTTGCCTTATCAGAGAACCTAATGAAACCATATCCTGGGCAGCATGATAAGGGATCTGGTGAAAGGGCATTCAATTATCGGTTAAGCAGGGCAAGGCGTATAGTAGAGAATGTGTTTGGGATATTGGCGGCTGCTTTTAGAGTGTTTCACAAACCTATTCCCCCCTCACTTGAAATAGTAAAAACGGTTACAATGGCATGCGTTCATTTGCATAATTTTCTTAGGAAAAGTGAGACGTCAAGAATGGCATATAATCCACCAGGTACATTTGACGTGGATGACATTGATAATGCAACCATAATTGACGGGTCATGGAGATTATATTCATCTGACACAGCTGTGAGGGATTATGTAGGACATATTCCCTGTGATAAGGATAATGCCCACGATATCCGTCGTGAATCTAAAGAGCATTTTGTCTCCAATGAAGGTCGTGTGCATTGGCAAGATCGTTGTGCATAGACATCAATAACTATTTACAACATGTCTCCCCACATACACATATACTGTATATACAATTTGTTTTTGTTTCCACTCTGTACATGTGGATATGTATCACGTTCCATTAGTATATGAGTACTGAGACCTTATTTGTGAATACAAATATAATCTATTATGTTTGGTGTATGGTGGTTTCGTCTGTATGTACATACAGTATACGTACGTATACACATGCAGTAGCTACATCAATGTAAGAGGTGTACACAATTATCATGTATAGTAAATATTGACGGTATGACATGTTACTTACCTCCATTCCAGCATCTGATGTTGACCTTGGTTTCATTCTGTCCAGTAAGAACGTCAGGCTGTTAAAGGCAAACCAGTTACCCTTGTACACTTTATCACTTCCAGTACCAGATTTAGGCTTCATTTTTCTTACTTCCCGTCGAAATTGTCCTGTTAGTGTGTCTATCTTTTTCATCACATCTAGTCTGTCCACATTCAATTCGGCACCAATTGCCTTCCATGTATCACACTTCTTGTTTCTGTCTTTATAACTGGGGTTGGTAGGATCCCATAGTATAGGATTAGCACGGTACACGTCAATTAACCGGAGCACCAGGTCCCGTGGCCACTCCATGGCAACGCAGTACACTGCGGTGTACGTCCGCCCACGTGGGAAATGTTCGCACGAGTGGTTCTCCGCACACTTGTTCCCGGCCACGAAACGTCCACACTGCAGTGTCTCGAAACATGTTCGGGTTTTTGAACGTCCAAACGAGACGTGTCGAACATGAATCCGAACATGACTGAAGCAATGTTTCGAACATGCCTCAAAACATGTCTCCGTGCCGTGTGGCCGAGGCCTTAGGCGAATTGGGCGAGCAATGATAGGGTCTAGCTAAAGAGGCAATTCCATTCATACACAAGTATACTCCTCGGCCTTCCCACATGTAACAGTCTGAGAACCATGCTCAAGGAAAATATCGAACTGGGAACAGGTTTAGTAGAAAAAAGTGGGAGGATAAGATGTGGGGTCATTCAAAGTAACCTTCAGAACAGTAGAGGGAACATAACGAACTAATAATGCGTAGTGGACGGTCTGTTTCTAAATGATGCCAAGGTGGTGGAACGATGAAATTAAAAGTTGCTTGTTTAAAAAAAGTAGCTCCTAAGAAAGTAGAGGCCAATCACCAACATAAAATAATGGAAATATGCGTCGAACACAGTTATACGAGAAAGTAAACGTCAATATGAAGCGCATATTGCTGAAGACAGCTAAAGGAACTAAAGAGTTTTACAGTTATATAAGAAGCAAGAGCGACTATCCAGTCAACTGGTCCATCAATTACGGAAAATAAATTCGTTGAAGACAACGAAGCCTTGGAAAAAATCTTGCATGACTTTTTTGTATCTGTATTTGCGACCGAAAACAACCCATGACCCAAATTCGGTTTCAATAATAAGAGAGGAGTACGTTCTGGAAGATATTGACATAAGCTAAAGACATTCTATCGGCGATAAACTAAATGAAAAATAAAACGGCAGGCCCTGATCAGCATCATCCGAGGACTGAAAGGCGTGAAAGAGATGTTAACCCTTGACTGCCCTTTTCAACGACTTACTTTGCCACGGAAAAAGTTCAGATGAATTGGAAGTTTGCCAATGTAACATTAAATAAAGAAATAACGAGTCACTGCCTGCACATCATTGTCCAATTAACGTCTGTGGTTGGCGAACGTATGGAAACCATAATTCAAGACAGAACCGTAAATTGTTAGGGACCTGCACTTAACGATTTTCAGCATGGTTTTCGACGAAATCGCTAACAAATCTGCTCGATTTCTTTTATATAATAAACATGTATGATAAAAGTAAAGCAGTCGTTATCTTTCTAGATTTTCAAAAAGGCATTCGACAAAGTTCCGCATCAGATTACTTGTAAAAATTAGGTTACATGGCACCGATAGGATTCTACTTCCTTGATTAGTCGTAAATACGGTCATGATTAATGGGCAAGCCTCAGAATGGTTAGACGTAACTAGTGGTGTGTCACAAGCATCAGTCTTGGGACCGGTTCTCTTATATATGTGAACAATACGAAGATGGAAATAAATATACAAATGATTGTTTACAGCTTCCAACAGACAAACTGATGGACTGGGCTCATATGTGGTAAATGGAGTCTAACAAGTCGGTATCAAAGCCGAATAGGCAAGCTATATTATGAATTCTGATGAACTGCAAAAGGTGAATGGTTAAAAAGACTTGGGAATAATAATCACAGGGGACCTAAGCCAATTAAGCAGTGCACAGAAGCAAAGAGGAGACCGTACAACATTCATAGGTTGGGGCCTTGAATTTAAGTCTAGGAAAATCATTCTTAGTCTTGACAGTTCATTGGTTCATCCCCATTTTGGTAACCATGTTCAGTTTTGGTCACCCAGTCTACAACAAGACAATGGATAGTGTGCAACCGTCAAGCTATAAGATAATTCCCGTGCTGAAAAGTAAATCTTAAGCGAGCAGAATAAACGATTTTGAGGTATTTTGCTTAAAAAAAGTAGATTAATGAAGATGTGATCTAATACAAGTATTCCAAATTATCAAGGACTTTGTTAATATCGATCTATGAAGATACTCAAGACTTGATTCGTCTGATATCACTCGCAGTATGGATACAAACTCGTGGGCAAACGTTTTATCTCGAACGAGGCTTAGCACTTTTTCTTGAACTGGATTATTAACACATGGAATTATTTGTCAATTAGAGTGGTTGAACGCAGTACTGCAGATACGTTTAATAATAGCCTTGATTCTTCGCTTCATGTCTACAACTAACCTTATTTGCGCCTCCTTAGTTACATTGACAGTTTGCAGGTTATTTGCTTTGCTTTCTGACTTACCATACTAATCCGAGTTCCTGACATCTTTCACTATCACAGCCATACTAGTAAGGATCTAATAATCTTTTGTGGTTTGTATCCCTTTTTATTTGTATTCATGGCACACGGATATTGTTTGAGACCGGCAGCCAGAGAATAGAGGACCTGTGGGAAGACTCCGCAAAAAGTGGAGGGGCGTAGTTGCGAATGTTGCCTCTGCAATCTGTGCCTTTGTGTTCCTTTTGGGAGGGACGAAGGACAGACTTAAGAGGTAGATATGTACCGTGACAGACAGGCTTGAAAACCCCTTTCCGAAGACTAGCAGCTAAGGGGGCATACGCCTAAACTGGTGAATGTTAAGGTGAAGTGAGAATATGTAAAAATCTAGTATGCGTTGATTAGCTTTAATTACATTATTAATGTATAATTCAAACACGTGTATTCATTAAGAAATTGCAGTTAGGATGTAACACTTGCTCAAAATAAACATGCATGTCTACAAGTGTTCTTAGCAGAACAATTTTCACTATCTTCAAATAGAATCGCGTTCTTGAACTACGCTTTTACCTAAAATAAAGCCTCTGAGAACCTCTGTTTTTCGAAGACTGGAACGACACAAGACTTCGTAAACATGGGCTATAAAGAATAAAGTACCAGTTTAGGGATGTCTAATAACTCGAAAGGAATACGAAAAACTCAGCTTGGCTGGGATTTTTCTTATTTTACCACAATATGATAGCGGTGAGGGTTACGGGTATCATCGAAAATGTGGAGTTAAAGTAAATCCAAGATTTAATTAAAAAAAAGAGAATCTTATGACATGTTTATATCTGAGCGCTGGCAGTTTCGTGCTTTGGCGAACTGCGAACTCACGACACAGCCAGCGATTACATGTAAACATATCGAACATTCTTAATGTGCCACACGATTGCAGACGATTTGCTTGATATAAACATAGTAGCGTTGAAATTCTAATCTTAGACTGCTAAGAAGAGGAGGGCTAGAGTGGATATGATTAAATTTTTTAAATGGGTTAAGGGCATTGATAAAGGTAACATGAATAAAATTATTAGAATGGCGCCATCAGAGAGAACAAGAAATAATGGAATTAAAGTAGAAAAAGAAATAATTTATCAAATTACATGCACCTGGCGACACCCTGAAAAATGAACAAAAATCGATAGTTAGTAATGGACGCAACACACGATTGGAGATCATCACAATCAACAGCCTTAAGCTTTGTGGCTTTTAAGAGCAAATGCGAGCTGGGATATTATACATATTATACACTATTGCAGATTTCATGTTCGGATACCATGAGCAAAGTCGCTAAGGGAGAGTTTTCTCGCGTCTGAATACAGAATTATCAAAGAAAAAATCTGACTGTACTCGACGTTAGAATTACGGTGAAGCTTCTCAGAAACGGATATTTACCTTCCCAATCTTCCTCCAGAAGCACCAGAAGATACATGCTACAAACAACAGCCCAGCCGTCGTCCCCAATGGTATCACTACTGACTTATCGTCCATGTCCTCCTCTCGCAGCACACTTGAACCCCGTCACCACCAGCAATCTTGGAACTCCACTGCTTCACAGACTACGTCACTCTGATGCTGAACTGAACCGCAACACCGACGAAAGCAATTTTTCGAGTATATAGAAAAAGGCTGTCGAGGCAGAAATGTTCTTATATAAAATAACTGAATAAAAGACTTAAGAATCCCAGATATCGCCATAACAGCGACATCTATTGAGTGGACTTGAAAGTAATTTACCATTACAGCCTTAACGGAACCTACAGTAACATTTACATGCCAAATAGCCATACCATTTTTTTTTGCTTTGTCTAAGAAAATAATGTCAATAATGAATACCATTAGACTATTACTCTTCATTTATTAAAGAAGAATTGGATAGTTAAGGAGGAAAAGAAAATCTGATTCATCATTTTTTTCTTTATGATTTTTGTGTTTTACGTATTTCCGTGCAACGGAAATGTTTAAGAATTTTCTTTCTATCAGATGTTTGATGAATGATATTGCAAATGAAATTTTCTTTTTAATGGCAAGGTTTAACCGCCACTAATTATATAGAACATTAAAAGAGAATGCAAATCAACGGTACAATTAGCGAAATGCATTTGATATCTAAGACATAAGCATGATGACATTTAACTGTATTGTTTCAAGCAATATCACTTTGTTTGTTCATCATAGATGGTCATGTCTTCCGTAGATTCTTTTCTTTCTTTCTTTCTTCTTCTTCTCCTCCTCCTCCTCCTCCTCCTTTCATGACCAACTTCACAACGTAATTTGTACGACATTAAGTATAGCTGTTGTTTAGAGGCAACAATATGTTAAAACATCCCGGGCAGCTTCCCGGCGACGGTGAGTTCGCCTACATTTTTCTATTTTCTTGACACAAACTAACACAACTTCATTTTCAATTCTTTTGTCCCATATGCGTCACCAATCATGTCTGCTGCCGACACTGGAGTCTTACAATCAACAAGACTACTTTGTGAGTCTTAACAAAATATCACTAAAACAACTAACAAATGACCCCAACGCACCGCTTGTAATGCCAGAGAGTGTAATGCTCAGGTCGGACGTACCTGTGTACATGAGTACATAGGATAGATCACATTCAGGAACGTTCATGGTTCCATGTAATGCCTAACATTTTGATTTTGTGCTCGTTTGTCTTTATGGTACCACCATAACTAACCTGAGATGTTAATCTCCGGTGAGGACGCTCCCGTCCCGTGGTTGTCTTTGTCTTTTATCTTTAGTTCCTTTACCTCATAATTCGCCCTTATTTTGTAAATATCATTTCATGCGAGATACAACAGAAAATTATATTCCTTTAGAACGCAATCCTTAACGTCTTGAAGTCAATATTGTCGAATACTAGACTTTATACTTTGGTTCTGATGAAATTCGTGCATCATAACACACCATGATGCGAGAGGTTATCATAACGGTATCTGGCAACTCAGTAGTGTGGGATTCAGGTCACATCAGGTCACTTCTTAAGGTGTCCACCCTTACCCGTCCATCCAGTATACTCAGCGTTAGCGTGACGCATTGGGAGATATCCCTCTCACGCGTCCATCGCAGAAAAGTCCAGTGCGTGTGTGTCTGTTCATCCAGTGTGTTAGCCCTGTGGGAGTCCTGACCGACCCAGCGTCAACCGGAGAGCCGAGGACAAGATGGAAGTAGCTCCAGGCCAAATTGCACTGGCGGTAACCACCGGCCTGATTTTACTGGGAGGTTTTGCCTGGATCTCCTGGAAGGTTATCAAGTTGGTAAGTCTTGCGGAGGGAATCCTCCGCCACGCAAGCGTATTTATGACAGTTGAAACGTGAGAAAGATATGTGGTTGTGGTCTTCACAAAGGCGTACGAACGATAGCTTTGCGGAGGAAAGGTATTGAAGGCGTTTGATTGATGGTGGAATGGTGAAGATCTGTGGGTATAGCGTGGGAGAAAATAATTTATGTGAAGGGTTTATCCACCGTAGAATGCCGAGGGAATGACTGATGATGGTGTTGATGTGGATGTTTTATGTGCATTGTCTAAACCGACGAGTTTCCTTGCGAGATGAATAATAAGTTAAAACAATATTGGTATGAAAATCTGTTTTGTCACAGATATACTTCAGGAGTAGATTGTGAAGCTGTGCTTAGGTTGAAGTTCTACTTGCACGTAGGATATTTCCATGTTTACATTATTGTCATGATAATGATGAGTATGTAGCACTCTAGTAACTAACAGATCTTGAAGGTCCTTGCAATTACGTAATTTTTTGTTTGTTTTGTGGTAATACTACTTTTAGGTTCTATAACGGAATCGTAAGATGTTTTATTGTGATGTGTTTTACAGGGAACTTCCCAGTGTTTCCCGCGTCGTCGCAGGAATGGTGGCCTCTGGCAACACTTACCCGGAGAGAATGACCCCCTGCTGAGGTCTCGTTCTCTCCGCTCCTCACCCTCCACCCACCGACCCGATTACCAGGCCGGTGCTTCTCCCACTACCATTTCATCCCTCTCGTCCTCCTCCTCGAGTCGCAAGGGACCCCCAAGTATGACTAACTACGCAAATTTCTCGGGGTCGAACTCCTCCTCTTCCAGCGAGTGGGCGGCGGCGTCGTCCTCGGACGCGACCTATGTACACATCCCTCCCATACCCGATTCAGCCAAGCTTTCCATGTCTATGCCCAACCCTCGCAACTTTCCACGCAGGAGCGACGCTGACTGGACGCCTTCCCTTCGCCTGGTGCCTGACTTAGCCAGAGAGTCTGTGGCGGTGCCTGTCGAGGACACAGACGACACAGGAGCAACTACAGCTTCTCTGGACGACATCAACGCCCTAAAAGAAGCAATTAACGCCCTGCCATCTCGCCTGGCCAACATACGGACTAACTATGGCGTTGATGACCTTAGGAATCACATCACTCGTACATAACTCTGAATCTCTCTCCTTATGATTTTCATACACTAAGTGTCTCTTTTTATAAAATATGAAATGAAATCATACTTTGCATTTTTTTCATCATCCATCTTACGTATTTTTATATCATATGCTCAGTGATGTGCCACTAAAGGTAATAGGTACAGTTCATGGCCTTTCCTTGAGGAAATTTGGATATCATGGAGGTAAGACTTGGGTACTGTGAAGGTAAGATTTGTGTACCGTGGAGGCAAGACCTGGGCATTGTGAAGGTAAGACTTGGGTACTGTGGAGACATGATATGATTACTATAGAAGTAAGACTTGGGTTCTCTGGAGGCAAGACTTGGGTACTGTGGAGGCAAGACATGGGTGCTATGGAGGCAAGACTTGGGCACTGTAGAGGTTAGACTTGAGTACTGTGGCGGTAAGACTTGGGCAATGTGGAGGCAAGACTTGAGCACTGCGGAGGTTAGACTTGGGTACTGTGGAAGTAAGACTTGGGCACTGTGAAGGTTACACTTGGATTCTGTGGAGGGAAGACATGGGTACTGTGGAGGTTAGACTTGGGTACTGTGGAGGTAAGAGTTAGGTACTAAGGAGGTAAGACTTCGATGCTTTAAAGGCAAAACTTGGTGCCTATGGAGGCAAGACTTGGGCACTATGGAGATAAGACAAGACTTCAGTATTGTGGAGGCAAGACTTTGGTATTGTGGAAGTAAGACTCGGTCTATCAGTCATATTGTGCTCCCAAAAGGTCGCCCATCCAAGCACTAACCAGACCCACTCTGCTTAACTTCGATAATATAATCAGACGAGGTTATTGCGAATGTGGGAAAAAAAAGTGAAGACGAGGGAGAGAAAGTGGATGGAATATTGATACTGTATAAGGGACTGAATATTAGTTCTAATAAGTTGGTTTGATTTAGATCAAAGGTAAAATCAGGGAAGAAAAACTGAGGTCGTCACTTCAACGTTCCTAAGTCAGGATGGTAATACTTTGCGCTTGCTTCGTTGTGGATTGCAAATTGGGTCGTCTGGATCTCTGTTAACGGAAGAATCAACTCATGTAGATGATAAACACATTTAGGCAGGTAAACACTTTTCAGAAAACGAAAATTGTAAGGACATCAGTTCGATATTACTTACATGTAGGTAGAGTATTTTAACGAAAAAATTTAGCGTTCATGTATTAATAGTGAGATCCTTTCTCTTCATTCATTCATCAAGAGCCTAGTCTGACTTCACCTCTCTTCAATACGTTTTCTTACACTCAGCAACAAGTAATGTGTCACAGTCGGGGTTTACTGTTAGTCTAGGACAATGAACAAAGTGTTCACTTTCTGATTTGGCTGATGAACGAAGAGTTCATTACTAAACTGTTCACGAACCTGGATTCGCTGTTAGTCTTGCCCGATGAGTTGGCAGTTCACAGGATGACTTTGCTAATGAACTGAGATCTCACTAAGTATTGGCTGGTGAGCTGAGGCTCATTGACAGATTTGGCTGATGAAGTGGTCGTTCGCTGTTAGTTCATGGCTGATAGACGAGTCGTCTACTGTTAGTTTTGGCTGGTGAACGAGTCGTCCAGTGTAGTCTTGACTGATGAACTGCATGTTCATTCTATGGAGTGCATACAACTGGTATTAACGAGACATTGTCTAAAGGTTAAAATCTTGGAGTTAAGGGTAAAAGTACAAGATACAGATAAGTGATCTGACTTGTCTTGAAGACTATGATTGATTTGATTTGTGCCGGTAACCCCGGCAAGTTTATTGTGCAACTTGTGCAACCCATGCTCATCCTTTGAGCGGTAGCGCAAAAGGATTACAGGGGTCACACAGGGTCTTAGGCAGACCCCAGTGGGTTGGTATTACATAGGATATTGCAATTCATAACAGGTATTTCATTACATACAGTATATAGTTTCATATGGTAAGTTTTACCGACTAGATGCAAAAAGTGGATACAAACTTAAAATTTTAGGTACAATTCTTATTAACAATAAGGTGTTGTGACATTTATTGAAGGGTTTGTTTAGATCTGTCCCTAGAAGGCTCTATTTTTTCACATTCTAAGACATAATGTTCTAGTTTTGTCCAAATCTTTTACCACAGACTTTACAATTTACACGATTAACTACCTATGCCACCTTAACCTGGAGTACTAAACACAGCAGCTCCGAGTGTCGTCCTCCCAGTAGTACCCCCCTCCCTAAAGCATGTCTCTCTCAGTCCTATGTTAACACTAGCAGGCGCGACTGCCTTGCCTCCGTGCATCCCCACCAGGAAACACCACCAGCGGTTCTGCCACATACCTCGCCTGGTCCCCTGAAGCATCAGCAGCTACAAGTTGATTCCTCCGGTCCTGCCCGAAGCAGCAGCACCGCTGCATACCTCACCCTGTCCCCTGCAGAGCCAGCAGGTTCACAGGAAGCTTCCCTCTCCTACAGCGCCTTCAGAATATACCCCTCCCCCCTCTCCCCACTGCATAATAATCCTCCCTCCCCCAGACACACTCTCTTGAGATAAGCATCAGCCAGGGGCGGCGTCGGGCAGGAAGGAGTCGGGGTCCTACCGCCGGGGATGGTAGCAGGTACATCATGGCCGCTGGGGAGGGACGGATCCCAATCCCCAGGGCCAGGAGGAGCTCGACGTGCCCCTGAGACAGATCCTAAACCAGGGGATTGGGAGGAAAGTCGCATCCCCTGTGGCAAGGACAGGTCTCCCACTCGGGGGCTGGGAGGAACATCACGCTCCCTGGGGCACACAAGATCCTACCTACCCTCGGGGCTAGAAGGGACATCACTGGCCCCAGACCCTCACACAAAGCCCACGGGAAGCATCATCGTTCCTCAACAGTCGGATGCTACTGCTCCACTTGAGACCCCGAGGCCACAGCTCTTCACCTGTACCCGCAACACTTCACCTCTGCACTGACTCACTCACTCCCCAAGCAGGAGGGTGCAAGAACACACACACACACACACAAACAGACCAAGAACTACATTAAAATGCATGCCACATGACGTCCACGTGAGTACAGCCACAAGCCA
>JAUUED010839407.1:0-11550 GCA_032361865.1 Panulirus pascuensis | reverse complement strand
TGCTAATCTCAACACTACGAATGGTCAGTATCTGGAAAATTGGGAAAAACCACTCAGTATAACAGCATTGGTGGAATCAAGTTAAGGCTGGTTAGATTTTTTCTGATACTTTATTATCACGATCAGCTTTCCGTGTTTAAGCGTCTCTACGTCGGTTGTTAAGAGAAAGATCACGCCGTCGGCAACTGAAGTGTACGAAGGTCATTTCCTTGAATTAATACTCGAAGAAAGAAGATTTTCTTAGTATTCTTAAACTGTAACATTTCTGCGCCAACTACCAATGCATTTATAACTACCACTGTTACAATAATTCATCAAAGTTATTTTAATAACGAGATTTGCGTTAACATTTTACTCATATTTCAACGGCGATCTTCGTATAACAACTCTCTCCATAGTTGTTTTAATACTTTTTTCCTTGACAGAGGAATCGGGATCCTAATAACACCAACTCCCTAAACACACATTTCATATCTCCACATCCACATATAATGGAAAAATCTATAAAACAAAATGAATTCGAGCATTGGTAAATATATGCAGCAAGGCAAGAACTACTGTACGTTGGGTACATTTTGTGTACCATCAGTTGGCAACAGTCCAACAAGCAGCATCCCAGAGTGCTCATGTGTTCCTGTCTCGCTAGCACAAACTTAGGCTTATAATTTGTGTATGTGTCAGGCTACGAACAGTTAAATATACGAACAACGGAAAAGCACCGCCAATATCTTTGCTGGTGTCTCGTGAATAGCATTGGATCACAGGAAGCCTAAGTTTTTGTTCGGGACGAGATTCACTTTCAGACCCAGAGGATTAAGACGCCACGTACCTCAGTGGAGCTGAGTGAAACTGATCAGTATTTGTGAAATACGTCACGGTGTGGCTCCTGATATTAAACGTGAGACCGACGTCTTCTGTGGTGAAGTCGTCGCTACTACAACGTAGTTACTTGGACCGTAGTGGAAGTTGATTGTCACGTATAGGAAAAGAAATCCCATGAGTGCTTTATTGTTATGGGTGACGCGAGGGGTAGGGGAGAGAGCGAGCCGCCAACTCAAAATTGGACCAAAGCGGTGGGAGTTATGGAGGCGGGGCTTATCTACCAGCGCCCCAGCTGGCACGAATAAACCGTGGGTGACAGCTACACCCCGGGTTTGCCTACATGACGTGCCCACCACTTTGCGGGCCGGAGGCCTCTTGCCCAACTCTCCCGTCACACTTTCCGCTAACATCATCGACGAGAAAGGCAAGCACGTAAGTTAACGAGTCCATTGTTATTCTCTCGAAGGCTGTATTCACACTGCGGCTTTCCTACCTACCTTAAAATGCTGTCACACGAGCACTTTTTCCTTTTACTTTTATCGTCGTCTCTCCAAAACCTGTCGTTTTTTGAACGCGTTCTGTCACTGCCCAGAAGAACCACCGAGCCCGGACACGTGTAAACAGCTTTTTCTTCGAGTAAGATGCATCTCTGTAGTCCCAAAGGCAACGATGCTGTTGTATATTTCCAATTAAAAATTGCTCGGAAAGGCGTGACCACAGAAGTGATACACTGGAGCACTCCGTGCTGGTTCAAATATGAAATTGGAAGTGTGCGATGTAAACAAACATTCAAACAACTGGCGCTCATCAGTTAGAATAATAAATACAAAATAAGAACTATGACTGTAACATGATAGTGTTTAAAACTTAACTTTAAAGTGCAATCGTTTCATAATGTTAATATTTTTATTTTACCTAAATATAGTAATTATTGAGTATAGATGTTTACTTGAAAAATGAAATGCAGAATTGTTTTCAAGGGAAAACGATAATTTTCGTTTGACTAAAAAAAACACGCATTGCGCTAGAAAAAAAACGACAGAAATGAGAATACATGGAAAAAGTGCTAGTGGGAGCCTCACCATCGTTTTTTATAGTTGATTTTTATAGAAATTCGCCTGACCTCAGCCCGTCACTGCCCATACCATTTTCATCTTAAGTCTGATTTTTTTTTCTGAATACAAGTAAATAGGGATTTTCAGAATATAACTCATAATACGCAGGAGGGCGGAGCTAAGACACCGTTGGTACACAAGTGTTTGTGGTTTTCTGGTCTCCTAGACAAACACCCGCCTTTTCGCTAGGGTGTAGTAGACCTTGTTTCTTCCGTGAATTCTTTTAAAGATATTGAAGGAAATGCTTGGGAACTCAAATAGTGAAAAGTTGTAGAGAGAGATTAGAATTATCTGAAGGAAAAGTTCCACACTGAACGAAGGTGCCCGCGTCCCTGTTGTAGTGACTCTATATTGTCATTTCAAGCAGAGATCCGAGATGAGGCAGGAGATCGTTCAGAAACAGACGCTCACCACTTCATCCAGTAAGAACAGTTGATACTTTGAGAGTGAACTGACCCTCATCTCGTCTCTCTAAATCTCTTTTGAGATGTATACTTTAACATATCAAGATAACATCTGAAGTCTCGATGTACCGCAAGAGTCGGGAACACCTCGCTCTTGGCAACTTGTCCAGAAAGATGTGGGTCAACAGTTTACAACTTCATTTGAGTTCCAGATGAGACCATCCTCACTAAAAAAGGAGGAAACATGTATGGATAAAGACAAGTTTAACAATGCAGGAAGGTGAGAGGAAAGTCTTGAAAACCAGAGGAAAAAAAAAAAACGCTTCAGACCAATATGGCTGCGACTTCTTTGGCTCCGTCTACAGGTTTTAATTTTCTGTCCCTCCGTTTGGTCTGCTTGGAAATGTTTCCAGTCCATAACCAGCCTCACTGTGTGATTTATTAGGCTTTTGAACTAGAAGTTGTTCTGTTTCATTCTTAGGTCCTCCTCGCATAGCATGATACTGAAAGTTTCCGGTCTCTTGGTTGGTGGAAGGTTAGAAGGAAAGGAATGGACGAACTTGAAGCCTCCTGGCATTATCACCTTCACGGATTAACAGAAGACATTAGAGTAATCGGCCACCTTAGGATGCACTTTGAGAATAGACTGGATACGCCATGGGTTTTAGTCGACACACTGATGGTAAATAGCACCGTACTGTAAATCATGGTCCTCTTGTCTCTTCTTCCTCCTGTTAAGTTTCGACCCCTTCAGAGCGCTGGTTCGACCCATGGACTTAATGGATCAAGTCAAAGGTCACGATGTCATACCCAAGGGTCGTACTGTTATACCCAAGGAGTTTATGAACTTTGACAATTTTCAATTTCTTGAAAGCGTCTTCTTTTAGGAATTTTTCTCGTTTTTAAACAAGAATCCTTATTTCTCTTACATATTCCAAGTCAATGGTCGTGTGTATGAAACTTCAGCAACTTGAGTTCTCTGGATTATTGTATTTCAATTTTTGTACACTTTACACTTTCAGGTGTTTAAAATGATGACACGTCTGGAGGTAGATATCAGCACTTTGTAAAGTATCCTATTAGTCTTGAAAGAAAGTCGAGATATGGCCGAGGGTTTTCCGAAGCTCGAAACGCTCTTTATAAAGGGCGTCGTGGATGTAGTCCATGGATTTTTGTCGGCAACAAGCAATGTAGAACCTTAGAGATAGAGTGTCATGGTTGCACTTGACAACACAGTTTACAATGTTTTTCTTTTAGTTTGTGTCTCACGCGCACTACGTGGCAGACGACCAAGGGTGTGTGGACGCCAGTGTGGCAGCAGCGGTGGGTGGCTCATACACCGGGGTGTTCCCTGCGGGTCTGCTCTCCAGTCTGGTGCCCGCACCTTACGAGTCCCCCCTCCTGACGCTGTATCGACGTGATCCCAGTACCCCGTGGAAGGTCAGTTCACACCACGCCTTTCGTTCCTCTCTGAAGATACTATTTTTCCTCTGTAAGGTAAACCACCACTCTTCTTGTCTGTGAGTTGTCATATTCAGTACCAGTAAAGATTATATGAAAAAAAGAAGTAAGGGACGAGTACACTTTAATTTAGTATCTTATACAGAATTAAAAGGCTTCAAGACCACCTGGTCATCTCACCCTTGTACTTTCCTGCGTAAGAGGTTGAGTAAGACAAGTAGGTCCAGCAGGAAACAGAAAGATTGTGGGATGCATCGACAGTTTTGCTAGTAAGGTTTGTGGTGCATTGTGGAAGCGGGGGAAGGAATATGGATGGAGCACCACTGGAGTTGACTGAAGCCGACACTGTAGTGTCCCCCATAGGTTGCTGTACGTGTGAGTGAGGGTCACCAGCCCCTTGCGACGCAGACGGAGGTGTTGGCGGAGGTGGGGCTAGAGCGGCACTTGATGGCTCCAGGGGTGCGGCGTGTGCCAGTCCGGGAAGGTAGGGTCAGAGGCACACTGTTCCTGCCAGCGGGTGAAGGCCACTTCCCAGCGGTCGTCGACATGTTCGGGACCGCCGGTGGACTCATGGAGTTCAAGTCAGGTAACTTGGAGGCCAGGGGGGGTTTTCTTCATGCATTGCAGAATTCTTGTATACATACGTTTAACAATCATTTTGTGTTGAGAACTAAAGGCTGGAGGACACTGGAGAAGCAGCATTATGCTTATATGTTAATTAGATTTTCTTTTCCAGCCATGCTGGCCTCCAGAGGGATAGCAAGTATGGCTTTAGGGTACTTTGCCTACGAGGATCTTCCCGCGACGATGGATAGTTTCGATCTGGATTATTTTGAAGAAGCAGTGAGAGTGCTGTTGTCACAGCCAGGCGTGGTGCCGGACCGGTGCGGCGTGGTGGCCGCGAGCAAGGCAGTGGACATCGCCCTCAGCATGGCCACATGGCTTCCGCAGGTGAAGGCTGTAGTCTGCATTAACGGCTCGCCCGTTGCCTTCCGCTCTGTCTTGACATACCGGGGCAAAACTCTCGTGGAAGGATTTACAATAAACATGAGCCAAATGAAGGCAGATGGGAAAGGTATGCTTTATCCGGATCCTGAGTTCTTACGCAAAGAGTTGCATCCTGATAATCCCAAGTTCATTCCGTTCCATTTGGCTGATGACGAGACCTACTTCTTCATAGTGGTAGGCTCGGATGACGCCTGGTCCACTCATGTTCATGTGCCGTCGACGAGGAAACACATGGAAAAGTTTGGTCGAGGCGACAAACTAGAGACTGTGGTGTATCCGGGTGCTGGTCACATCTTGGAACCTCCATACGGGGCCCTCATCCACCACTCTTACCATAGATATCCCCCGGTAGTGGCGGATGACGGCTCAGGTAAAGTGCCGGGGATAACGATGCTGTGGGGTGGCAATGCCTGGGACACCTGTAAAGCCCAGGAGGACCTGTGGCCCCGCATGCGGACCTTCATCACCAGGCATGTGCAAAACGAGAGTTCCTGGTATCAACAACAACTTGCAAAGTAACTGCAGCAAAAGGAAGATGGAAAGGCGACTGTCGACCGTGGCAGGTGATATCACGAAGTGCAGAACAGTATAGAGATCTCTAAGGCTGTCATCTGTTCTTGACGCTACCTCGCTCAAGCTAGTAATGTCTACCAAGGGACACCATTAAAAAAATCATGTTGAACTGAACAAATCTGGGAATATATGAATGTCGTTTCCCGTAGCATAAGTACAGCCCTGTGTTGTGAGAGAGTTTGCGAAATCCACAAAGATGGTGTCAGTTGATGGATACCCAGAACAGAGGGTGGGGCTGGGTGGTTTATGGGTTTAGTGAATACTTAAACTACCGGTATGTGGAGGAAAGTGTGTGTGTATAATGTACAAAATAGAATAAAGAATACAAGAACAACGACTTTTGACATGAGCAATGTGGCGAGGGCCAAGGACCATCGAGGAGCTGTTTCCTTAGAAATATAAAAGCAGTTATTTAAACAATGCTTGAGTACATGGAGGCTTCAGAAGGATTACCGAAGGGGAAAATTTGGCATGTATAAAGTAGTAGGTATACTTTGTCATGAAGCACCGAGCAGGCTTCTAGTTTGGGGGTTGGTTTCAGTCCCCGCCACGCATGTTACCGGACCTGAGCTGTTGCCAATAACTTACGACTGAAGGAAAGCCAAGGGAGCTGCAATTACGGCCAGCCTTGGATCATTAACAGGTCGAAGATGAAAGCTTTACGTATCAGATAAATATAATGACATTAACTCCCAACCCCGTTATCCTAAATCCATCCTTCGGAGGGTACCACCCTTCGCCCCAAAGGCACTAATTGTACACCCCGTCCGTGTCTTGTCGTCCTAAATCCATATGGTGGTTCCTCTCTTCAACCTAAAGTCACTGGATGTATCCCCCGGGCCTCGTCCTCCTAGATCTTCCTCTAATGGGGTATCTCCCTTCACTCCACAATCACCAGTACAATGTACCCCCCGTGCTTAAGGGTGGTAACGTCGTCCTCAAGGGCGTTACCGACGTACTGAAGGGGTTACTACGGCGTGCGGGGTCTTGGGTGATGGCATTTAGGTGACGCATATCGTTAGAAGGATCTTCATAATTTCCTGGATGACCTCCAAGGGGCGCTCATGTTGTCTGCCGATGGTTAGCTAACCACGTCCTCCTGGGATCTGAATGAAGACATCCAATGTTTCCGCTCCTCAGTGCCATCCGATTTCATATCAAATTCACGAGCGGCGAAATCGGGTGGTATGATCTCGTCTATTGGTAAATGGGCGGGTAATGGCAATGGGTGAATGCTTCCAGAGTCACTGTTGCCCTCAGTGAGTTAAGTCCAAAGGTCACTTTTAATGGAGTAACTAGCAATAAGGTGTTTACTTTTACGATGAATAATTAGACAATGATGTCACTAGATAATTAACCAATTATACAATACTTAACGTGATCTAGAGCCCCCTTAGCCTGGATCAGACCGCTGTAGTCACAAGTAATTAGAAGACTTACAAGGAAAGCTGCTATCGTGAGGGTTGGTTTATTGTGAAGATTACGTTCATCCCACTGGATTGGCCCTGACTTTCTGGGTTGTGGTGGATACTGAGACAACTGGTGGGGTAGTGCGACAGCTGGTGGGATAGTGCGACAGCTGGTGGGGTAGTGCGACAACTGATGGGGTAGTGAGATAGCTGGTTGGGTAATGTGAGTGGGGTAGCGATGTAGCTGGTGAGTGTAGTTGTGATACAACTGGTAAGCTGAGTAGTAATGAAATTGCTGGATGGAGTAGCGATACAGCTGGTGGATGAGGTAGTGATGCAGCTGGTGGATGAGGTAGTGATGCAACTGGTGGATGGGTCAGCAATACAGCTGATGGGTGGGGTAGTGAATCAGGTACATGTACCTCTTGATGGTAGAGAAAAGAATAACAGTAATATGTCAAGCATCAGGATTCATGTCGGACCCCTGAGAACCACTCAAGGCCTGACCATCTCTGTACCTAAAGACCGGATCTGCCCAGGCTGGACCTGCCGACACAAGGAACTTAACACTTCTCCGCAACTCTCACATTCAATACAGAACTCAGGTGGACATGTTTCCCAACCTAGAAATAAAAGTCTCAAAATATCTTGCCAAGGATATGGGTTGGGATGGTGAGGGGTGGTCATTAAGGAAAGGGAATGATCTTGCATAATCTATCATGAGGGCGATGGATCAGGAGTCATGGTGCTGATGGCAACAGTCATGTGGCAATCGGCTTGATGACCATAGTGTAATGCATTTTGATAGTTTTTCATTTTTCTGATGGTATAATGAGCTTTATCATTATATCTATATCTATACTCTATCTGCGTCAGCAGTGTATATTATTCACATGGTAACAGAGAGATGACCTGGGGGTAGCCTACCAGCATCATGTGTCAGGGATTAATTACCTTGAGAGTCATGTGTCACCTGGACATGCGAGGTGCCTGGTCCTGAAAAGACACGTACATGCTTCACTTCCTGAATAGCAATACATCGAGTAAGGCAGATGTATTATTAGAATGCTACTTGCTTACAATACTTCAGGTCTTTAGACTATGATTTGTGCGGGGCCACGTCACATGTTTTCAGTTCACCAGATCAAAATCGGATATTCTCCCAACCAGATCCCTTGAACGCTATTGCCTTCGTAATTCCCTGAGGAAATAGTGGAGGAAATTCTCGATGAATCATACCAGGAGAAAATGAGTTTGTTTATTTCACATACTGGAAAAACTTGGACTTCAAATTTTGTCGTGCTAGTGACTCTAATAAGCAAGACATAAGATGACTGGATTTCCTTTCTCCAACAGAGTAGAACAAATGTTCTGAACATCATTTCACTACTTTACCTAAGCCTGACTGATAAAGGAGCCAGACACCGGCTGAATCCATGAGAACAATCGACGAGGATACATTACATGTCCATCACAAGGTCTTTGGTTCTTTAGAAGGTGTTTGTGACAGAAGAAGTTTTCAAAAACGCTAAATTTAGTGTGGGATGGAAAGAAATCAAGAGAATAGCTTTAGACAACTGCTTGTAAAATTTCTGTAATCTTTAAACTATCAAGGCGCTTATACCATCAGATATGGACGTAATATGAATTATTCGTCTCGTTTATTCCTAAAGGTATCTTTGGCGTTCATTTCAACGACTCATATCGGTAAATCCTATTGAAGAAAAAGTAATTTTGCCTAATCCCGAACTGTAACGCTTACTGCGGGTGAAATCAATTTTGTTTAGTCTTATATAATTTCTTGGATCAATACTCTTGAAGCCTCTGATAATTCTGAATACTTGTAAGAAATCGCTTCTTAACTTTTCTTTTGTAAGATACGTTTGTCTAGAAAAGCGGCTTTCACAGTAGGCCGTATAGCCCGATTGTGGGCCAGACGAAACAATGAGAGCTCAAGGGGAAAGCAGTAGGTGTCTGGGGGCATCACATATTGTCACTGCCAGGCGTACGATGTATTTCTTTTTCTATATTTCATTTATCAAAATATCTTTTCTTTAGGCAGCCTAGACAGTAATCATCGTCATTTTTAAAAATGGTTTGAATTTTACGAGGATCATAAAAGTATTTAAAAAATGTGAGGTTTTTAGAGGTATTAGAACACGATTCTAAAGTTTTCGGTGAGGCGAAAAATCTTGCACGAATAGATTGTGTTGTACGCAGCAAAAGTGTTCTGCCGCAGCTAAGCTAATTAAAAAAGTTTTTTGGTTTTTTATCTTTCTCATTTAGCCTTTACTGGGGCCCCAGCGGCAGATGAGGTTTTAAAAAGGGGCCATAGACCAAAAAGTTTGAGATTTCTTTGTCTAGACGACACTTACAGGATGGGTCTCAGACCAGTAGCTCACCGCTGTACTCTCTCAATTCTGTCTTCTCTTAAGTAGGCTGATCAAAACAGCACGGTATTCAAGGTGGGGACGCGCAATTTCATTTGCCACGTAAGAACCCATTATCTGAGTTTGTCCAGATCGATTTGTAGCTGACCACTGATCCAGTTAAGGCAACGTAATCGACCTCTGTCACTGTCTTCTGTATAGCATCAAGTTGTCCACTAAGAACAGCTATTTTTCAGTAGTTCGTCTTTTTTCTATTTTTAGCGCGAGTACTTTTGGTTGTGGTAGACGATATGGTACGAGCAAAAGAAGTATCCCAGTTGTGGGGCCATCTTGAACAAAGGTTCGAGTCCAGACTGTGGCAGACAGTTCACAATCAAACTAGTTGTTCATCCTCCCAAAGGACTGGTCGATAAATTGCATACCTGGGTCAGCTAGGCTATTAGTGTATGTATATCGTAAATGAGATAGCCTTGCGTAGGGCATGCAGTTGCCCTTGCTGTTTAGTCTAACATAAAGAAAAAAAATGTGCTCTTAAACTGCTTGTAAACCTGACTTGAAGCTAAAAGGTTGAAGTTAGGGAGGAAGACGAAAGAGAGAGAATTTCACAGCGTCACTGTACGAGGGAAATATGAATCATAACGGTCAGTCATCGTATGACTGGTTTCCGTATGGAAGCAATGAGAAGCAGCAGCCAATCGCGCACCATGGTACACACGCAAACAGATTACGATGGCAGTGGCCAAAATGATACCTGTAAAACAGAGAGAGTGAAACAACTTCCCGGAAGATGGAAAGGGATGGTTGAAGAGAGGTGCTACCAGTAGAAATTAGAAGGTTGAAGATCTTTTCCGCCCTTCTGGTTTAGTGGGAGATGGAAGAACAGCCACTCTATTCACGCAAGCAGTGCTCCATACTGGAGCAACTGAGAACCCTGTAGATATGGAGCAGCTGCTCAGAAGGAAAATAACTTTGGCACTTCTACGATACCCCAGGCTTTTGTAAGATAGCTTAAAAGACCTTGCGCGAGGAAGGTATAAGAAGGAGCACAGGTGCAGTGGGACGAGAGAGGACTGGACGTGGAATCATCTAAAGCAGAAGTGGGGGAGGAAGAAGTCCCAGCAAGGTCAGCCTAATCAGTTGGGCTGTTAGCTATAGATAGATCAGGTCGGAATAAAGGAGGAAAAGTTGAATTACAGAAGGTGTGATAAACATACATGTTAGTAACGTAATATCTAATGTGTCTATAAAACCCCACATTTCACAAACAGGTGCGTATGCCTTTAAGAAACTGGGATTCCCTTTCAGATGCTGATTCTTCTCTTCAGAACAGTTGCTCTGATTACACAAGGGAGTGATTCATACTTGTATGGAGTATTATTCTCAGATCTGGGGAGGCTTAAGCTGTACATACTCAATGGACAGAGTTTTGTCTATAGAAGTCCGACTTGATAACTCTTCCAGTCTGACAACAGTGCTTAATCTACTTGACCTTACGTTTCAACGTTTACTGTCATTCCATCGTCTACAGGCGTTACCTTGGCTTCTGCTCCCGAGAACATGTATGACTCTGCCATTATGTAGACCAGGTAATACTCGCCGAGCCAGTGCGTTACTTGATTATCGTGTAGCCGTTGGTTGATCAAACTTAGGCCGTGGTAAAGTCTGTTTCTTTCCCTCCATTGCTGAGCTTTGGAACTGTTGATTTTCTCATGTTTTTTCCTAAGAATTACTTTCTGCTCGTCTTTAAACTGTATGGGTTTCCCACTTCCTCTAATACGCTTACTTTTGTGTTTCGCACACTTTTTCGTGTTCCTTTTCAGGCCTGACCTCGATGACGACTTTCGTCCGCGACTGGAGCCTTCGATATGAAAAGGATAAAGCAGAGAGGGCCAAGTGTTGCACTCTAGAGTCGATCTACTGGCCACAGTGACTCCCAACACCCCCTCAACCTTGTTAAGCAGTTAGGAGTAGTCGCTACCGCCTCCACCTCCCTCCTCCGAGCGCCCAGGAGCCCCACCCACAAGGGCAACAGTCTCGGTCTCCCTGACTTACTTCCTCGTGATGCGTTCCCACGACCTCCCACAGAAGTTCTGCCCGAGTGCTCCACATTCCTGTCTACTTACATACCTACATACACATAACATTTACTAAATGGAAGTCTAGAAATTGAAGAAGTTAGGGGACCCCGTAGACACGGGCAAGACATTAAGGGCCGTTCACTGTAGATTACATGTGATAAGAGTATATGCAGCCAAGACATATTTAGGCAGGCCAAGTGTTTGACAGAAATTGAGAGAGAGAGAGAGAGAGAGAGAGAGAAAGACGAAACTATACAAAAGGAGGAAGAACAGAAGGTATCGGCTGAAAC
>JAUUED010838306.1:0-11571 GCA_032361865.1 Panulirus pascuensis | reverse complement strand
ATGCCCCTCTCAAACAACTCATTTCCACAGCCTGTTTTCTTACCTCTGACTTTTCCCATGTCCATGTTTTGGCTGCATAGGTCAGAGTAGGGAGGACTCTTTTGTCCTTAATCTGTTTTTTGCTTTCATACTTACACTTTTACCCTTTGTTATTCTATTTGGGGACCCAGTAACTCTTCTGCCCTGTACTTCTGTCTTCCTTATCACATAAGAAAATTTTTGTATATGATATACAGTAAGGTCAGTCCAAGATGAAAGTATTTTATTTCACTTGCAAATGAGATTCAAAAGCTTTGTTGTAAGCTGCAGTAACCTATGAATTTTTTTTTTATACATCCTGTGCTTAATCATAATACACAGCCAAAATGAAAAGCTAAAGGCAAATGTGTTGAAATTGGTAATTATGGTAAACGAACTTCTGAATTACAAAGTAGCTATCTATCTATATGTTTGACACCTGTTCCAACTGGAACTTCCTCAAAGGTAGCCACAGCAATAGTGTCTCCATAACTAATGAACTCCATACAAAAACAGGTTTGAGCATGGCACAGTATTTTGATGGGATCTGGCTCCTCTGAGCATGGAAATGAGCAATGTTTGCAAAATAATTACTGAATTAGGCTAGACTGAAAGCTGATGGTTATGTAGTTGAGCAGCTTTTTTAAACCTAAGAAAGTTCTGGATATATAAGAAGAGATGATTTAACAAAAGATAATAAAATGATAAACACCAAGGAGTTTGATAAATGAAAATTTTAGATATTCAGATTCTTAAGTGATTACGTAAAGGACAAAGTTAAAGAAAAAAAATATTAACTTATGTAATAAGATATGTAATGCTGAAATGTCTGAATACTCTTAATAAGCATAACCAAGTACCAAGAAATGGTACAAGATGGGTTTCATACTAATAGAAGAGTTCCATTCCTAGCCAATACAAAACTGCTCCTTTCGATGGAGATAAACTAATAGCAATCTTATTAGAAGATTAAGTAAATATTACTGAATGACCAGTACAAATGAGTATATTTTACTGTACTCACCAATATATTGTTGTTTTCTGCAAGAAGAGAGCTGATGTCAGGTAAGTTTAGAGGAATACAAGGCTGAATCAGGGAAGGTGATAAGGTGATTGATGTGTTGATATTAGATACACAGCCAAAAAGAATGAAGTTCACATACCATTTCTACTCTTTGTTATAGCTTCATTTGTAGAAGGACTTGGTGAATGTTTGGGAGGTGCCATAACACCAACAAAAAGATCAAATCAAGTCTGTGATCACTGTACATTTCATACAATAAGCACAATTCAAACCTATGTGCTCAACCCTGAGCAGTCCATGATACTGTGAAATCCATTAGTATATTTATTTCTAGCATATATCATTGCCTCATTATTCAAGTTTTATTCATCATTCTTAGTTCTTTTCCAAAGTATGTTTATGTCATAGCTTATCAAGTTTTTGTTATACTTTTTTAATAGTAATAAAATTAGTGATTAAAAAAAGTTTTTGAAGGTCTGATTTCTCATTTTCAGGTTGTGATAATACTTTATACAAATAAGCACAAGGTGGTAATTGCATGGATAGGCCACGCTTCCTATAATTCACAGTACTACTTCTAAGTAGATATTTTTCTGATGTATTAGAGTGTCTCACTGTTTCTTCATCATTCTCATTCTAGCAATAATTCAACAAGCTTTTACTATTTCTTTATCACATTCATACAAGCACAAAAATAAATGTTTACTTTTTTACAATTTATGTTAATTACATTACCATGTAAACGTGAATTCTGGCTCTGTATAAACAAAAAATGGCAGATAAAACATAAAACTTCATTTGTTTGAATTTGTGAAATTAGTATAAATGAGGGCTACCTGTATATCCCGACAGCAATATATGCTAGAATAATACTTGATGCAAGTAGTGCAGTAGACGACCTCTATAGATAACAGAAGACTTACTATATCAGACAAAAAAACTGTCCTTTCTTTCATTCATATTTCTTTTACTTAGGCCATACTCTATGCAGCTCACTTCTATGGTCTTACATGAACATTCTTGGTGTCTTTGTAAAATCTAACCTTTCTTGGAAACTTAACATGACAGAAAAAACTGGGAGTCCTGTTCAGGTGCAATAAATTCTTTCCTTCTCATGCATTGCTCAATTACAAAAAGGACTGATCTGTATTCGTCTCACATCTGGGAGGTTCTAGTTATACATCCTCACTAGACAGAGTTGAGTCTAATGCAGTAACTCTTATCAACTCTACTTGTCTGATCTCATAACCTGCTCAGCTTACTTTACACTGTACTGCTGGCTCACTTTCTCTCTCTACAGATATCACTTTGGATTTTGCTCCTGAGAACTGGCTGCTTTTGAGCCCTTACTATTGCTAGTGTTAGATCTTGTGAGCCTCAGCAAACTTCTGTGTCATGATTTCTGTTTGCTAATTAGCAACACAAAGGAGGGCTACTGTGAGATCTATTTCTTTCCCTGTACCTCAGAGTTCTGGAGCTCTGCTGTGTTTCCTAAAAACTAAGAAAAGTCCCTTTTCAAAAATGCGAGTTTCCACTTTCTTAAAAATTCATAAAGCATTTTCCTTTTCTCATCTTAACTTCTCTCTCTCATTACCGCATTCCAGATTTCATTAATAGCCTTGCCTTAATGTGGACCTTAGTCCATACCTGCAGCTGCCAATTAGAGAAAAAAAACTCATTATTCATAATACTATTTCACTTCTCTATCTATTCAGACTTTGCTTAAGCATATGAAAAGTAAACTGCAGAAGTAAGCTGTGTAATTACTCACTACTTACTTCCTACTCTAAGAGTACCTTCTGTCCATATGAGGCTCCTTCAGCATTCAAGAAGCTGGCCATGTCTACTAGTTGGGATCAAGGGTCATAAAGTGTTGTGCTGTGTGTGCATCTATGTTCAGAGAGTGTAGAGCAATTCAGCAGAAAGTGCTTGGTGTCTTCTTTATGGTAACTGTATCATGGGTAAGAAGGGCCAAGGAATATGTAGAAACAGTTTTTGTAGTGATGTAATGATTGGTGATGTCCAAAGCATAAACGGGAGAATGTAAATCGGGTTTGACTGAGGACTTTGGTTTCCTATGGGTGTACATCTGGTGGGCTGGAGTTTAAAACTAAGTAGGGAGGCCAGTTGTTTAGTGCTTGTCAGATTATTTCAATGTGTATGTGTTCTGTCACTGTTATTTGTTGGGGGAAGTGGGATCTATGGGTAGATGTTACTGAGGCAGGCATAAGCTTTTCATTTCTCCTTGGGGTTATCAGTTTAGTTATACAGTGACTTGGGTGGGAGGGGTCAAGTGCTGTTGCAAAGAATTGGGTGCCAAGCATGTTGAGGTGGGTTTGTATTGGGAGGGTCTTTGCTTCATAGTAAAGGGTTAAGTGTTTGTAGTTGCTAGACAGCCACTGATTGTTCTGAGTGCACTATACTGTCTAATTCCTTATTTGTACTCTATGGAGACTCTTTTGCCATGGACACCCCCTTGATGGGAGTTCCCGGAGGGTACAGACGTCACAGTTGTAGACAGATAAATATATAGAGGAGAAAAAGTTACACTTGTGGAGACCCATCTCTTAAAACTCACTTGACAATCAGACCTCACTATTGCACTTTTAAGCACACTGTGCTGAAACATCTACAAAACTTCTACAAATTATCAGAGTGAAAGTAATGGACAGGATATGCTTCTGAATCTAATTTTACAATGTTATATTTCTGAAAACGTTTGGCTAAATATGATTTTCAAACAAAAATCAATGAGAAAAAAAAAATTTGAGAGTTGGAAAGGAAAACTTCTTGAAACATTTAAGGATTAAATGGATGACCATCTTTTTCAAGAAACCTAATTATTCATCTGAAAAAATTCAGCCTTCCCCAGGAGACAAGCTCACAAATTCAGCAATCAGGATTTAAAGCTGGCTAAACATGATAGATAATGAACTACTATTATACAGGTAAAGGCAACTAATCAGAAATCAGTGTCACGCTACAAAGAATCAAATACCCTTAACCTTTCCCCAAGCACTACCTTGAAAAGCTACCACATGTTGACAACCACATCCAAGATGTGTAAATAAAACCTTACCTCCCCACTACAGGAGTCCCTTCTATGGGGCTTATGCATTACTCAGGAAGTTGGCCACGTCTACCAGGCAGGACCACAGGTCATAAAGTGTGATAAGACTTCATGTGTCTCTTTGTAGGATGAGTACAGAGCAGTTGAGGAATAAGTGTTCAGTACATTCACTGTGGAAGTTGCATTTTGGGCAAGAGAGCTCTACTGATATGATGAAGTGGGTTTGCAATGTTGGACCACTGGGCGACATCCAGAACATAGGTTAGAAAAGATAACTTTTACGTGCCTGAGAAGCATAGTTTCATACGGCTGTATACATGGTGGAGTAGTGTTTAAAACTGGTTGGAAGAGAGCCTATTTAGTGCTTGTTGGGTCATTTCAGTGTGTGTAAATTCTCACAATGTTGTGTTCATAAGAGGGGGGGGGTAGGATCATCTACGATTATGGGTTTTATAAGTGTGAAGTAGGAATCAGTGTTTTATTTCTACTTCAGGATTTGTGGTTGGTTATGGAGTGATTTGGATGGAAGGGGTCTTGTGTCCTTACAAAGACCTGAGTGCCAAGCATATTGAGGTGAAACTGAATCAAAAGTATCTGTCATTCTATTATGGTAATATAAAAATTATGTGGTTCATGGGTATCTGATGACATTTATAAGTGCTTTGTTTTGTGGAGTTTGCAACTTTGTGATATTTGCTTTTGACAGGTTGGGTGATCAGAAAGGTGAAGCATAGTTTGGGATGGAGCAGATAAATTCTTAATTCTGGGAGATCAGGCACACTGAGACACTTATCCAGTATACAAATATGTTTTCTCTAACCAGTTCACAAAGTGCAGAAAATTTGTTGGAAGGGTTATATAGTTTTACATCCCTAAACCTTTCAAGACCATTATCATCTCTCACAGGTAATCTACCATCCTTGTTTAACAAACCATCCTTTAGGTCTTCATTTGCATTTTCTTCATTCTTAAGAACCTAGTTTTTACAGTTATATTTGACTTAATGTTCCTTGTCCTTTGCCTTCAACTTATCAGTTTTTGGGAGATGAATTTTTGCCTTCCAAACTCAATGTTCCTTATCAAGAAACTCCTCATAATTTCATCTCAATTTTTTACTCCTCTCTTCCCAAATGCTACTCAAAAACAAAGTGCAGTCCCAGCCCCTGTTAACCCATTCCATGTGGGACACAGCTTTTATAGGTTTGCTCATTCTGCATGAGTCACAGCTTTCACAATTCTAAGCTTGCTACTTTTAAAAATTCACAACAATGGGACTGCTACAGTAACCAGTAGTAGTCAAGGGCCACGATAAAAGTACTAAGATAAAAGAAAATATGACCACATCTCAAGGTCTGTCGATCTAGTTTTCCCATTTATTTGTAACTTATGCCATGATTCTTTTACTGTTCACTTCCTCTGGGTTACCCTTCCCAGTGTGAAAAACAATCTTAAAACTTTTTTTTTTTTTCAGAATATGGTGTCTATATCACATCTCATTCAAGAAAATACCTCAAAAGAGTTGTCAACTTTCTTCTGTATCAGTGTGGGAGAGTGCTGAGTGGAGAAGGGAGGGTTTGGGCTGATGACAAATATGCTTCTTGTCTATGTAAGTATATGATATATTTCTTTTTCAATATTATTTCATTTTACGTACACCTAAACACATTACAGACTATCGTTTTATCTGAGTGTGATTTCACACTTCCTCATACATATCATTTAAACTGCATATCTTTTACAAGAGACCTATTCTATATACATTACAATTCTATTTATGTACAGCCATATTTTCATGGCACATTTTACTTATACAAGTAAATGAGTAAGAAATGAAGGGGTGTGTGAGAGACGTGGTATGGCAGGGAATGTGAAGGGAATGAATTGTAGGGTGGTAGAGTGGGTGAAACAATGCTTGCAGGTGGTTTGGGCATGTGAAAAATGCAGGACTGGGAATTACAAGGAGAGTGTATAATAGTACAATTAAAGGGGTTGGTGTGAGAAGAAGACCACTTGCAACATGGGGAAAAAGAGTGGAAGAATACTGGAGGGATAGAAATGGCAGAAGAATGCTTGGGATGGTTTATGCAAGGGAGGCATGTAAGGACAGGGATAAGTGGAGAATCTTTTGTCATGGCCACCCCTTTGATGGGAGTTCCTTGAGGAAATGGGTATCAGAGATATAGATAAGATACATAGATTAGGTAGGAACATTAGGCAGGAGGATTAGGTAGAAGTAGTCAGTAGGAACATTAGGTAGGAGCCTCTGCAAACACTGCACTAGAGTTGCCCTCTGCCAGTGGCCTGTTCAGGGTGAGGCACTAAAGGATAAGAAGTGGCATGGAAGTTAAGTAGTTATGGAGATTGTATTGCCATGGCCACCCCCTTGAGGAAGTTCCACGTGGGAACAGGCATCAGAGATATAGATTGGTGGACAGATAGATAGATAAATAGATAGAACTAAATGAGAAACTAATCAACATCAACTGATCTTTTAATTCTAAAAATTACTATAGAAATGGTTATATAAATCTGGCATCAAGATAAAGTATGTGTACTCTGATGATATGTGGGTTAGTGAGAATTTTCATACTTGATTACCATTTCCCATGTTAGCGTGGCAGCACCAGGAAAAAATGAAGAAAGGCCATATCCACTCATAGCCAGTCTCTGGCTGTCATGTGTATTGCACCGATACCACAGGTTCCTATCCACATACAGGCCCCACAGACCTTTCCATGGTTTACCCTAGATGCTTTACATGCCCTCGTTCAGTTCATTGACAGCATGTTGACCCCAGTATATCATATTGTTCCAATTCACTCTTCCTGTGCATGCCTCTCACCCTCCTACATGTTCAGGCCCCGATTGCTAAAAATCTTTTCCACTCCATCCTTCCATCTCTAACTTTCATTATATTCATTTTTTTAGCTGTGGTGGTAAGCTGCTGGTGATAACCATGGATAATTGTTAAAAGGAAACATCACCTGGGATTTTAAATGATAGTGGGAGTCAATAAAACATCATACATTGAAATATGTTGCATAAGCAGTAAAAAGGGTTAAGAATTGCATTAAAGTTGCAGCAGATCAATAGTTCATATATAAAATGGTGGAGAGTGTAATATACACTCATTATAGTTCATATATAAATTGGTGGAGAGTAATATAAACTCACTGAGAGAGGTAATAGTGCTAATGGCCTTGAAACAGCATATGGGATGTCCAGAGATTTACTGGGTAAATGTCTCCTCCCCGCACCAAGAGTCATTACCCAGGAACAGCCAAAAAATAGTTAATTTTAGTTTATTTTTTGTTATACTGCTGTTTAGGTATGTTTTCTATTCCTGGTAACATACATGCATTACATGGACCACAATGGGGATTTACACATTTATCAAAGGACAAAATGTATATAACGGAGCAATACCATCACTGCAACACCCTCATCAGTGATGAATTTGTAAGTGTTTCTATAGTTTATATGCAGTATCAAGATTCTTAACTTCTTCTTTACTGTTTCATAGTTAAGATGTATCATGCATTTCTAAAGATTATTTTGTCAAAATATAGAATCAATTTATTCATTCCATCAGCCATACCCTGAGATGGACTGCATGGAATGAATTACTGTAGTCCTTAGGTATCTGCAAATCACCTTAATCTAAATTAGAGTAAGTTTATCATAACCCTTTAATTCCTTATCTAACTTTTCCAGGATATTTGCAACTCTGCATTTTCGTGCTTCAACTTCTCAAATGCTATTCTCAAGAAGGGGAAGAACAAACTGGAGATGGAAGGATGGAGTGAAAGAGATTCTGAGAGCTTGGGACCTTAACACGCCATGGGATGGAGTGAACTGGAGTGATGTGGTTTACATGGGCCAATGTGCTATCTGGGCACTGAGCTAGGGCATATGAAGTAGCCAAGGAAACCAAGGAAAGGTCTGTGGGACCTGGTTGTGGATAGATGATCATGGTTTCACTGCATTACACGTGAAAACTAGAGAATGGATGTGAATGAATGAGGACTTTCTTTGTCTGCTCCCTGCACTACCTACTAAATGTGGAAAATGCTGAAAAAGTAAGAAAGAAAAGAAAATTTCCAACATTCAAGAGTGTATATTCGATTCTATGACTGATGCAGAATAAGGGTTAAATAATCATGCATTGAAGCATGCTACTACAAATAATTCTTATAATCCTGAGTTAATTTTTAAATCCATCACTGTCTTCCTTTCTGTTGACATCATTGTTATAATCTACATAATCATGAACAACTTAAGCATCAGAGACAGATTCATGATGAAAAGATATATGCAAAGCCTCAAAATTTATGAACATCACAGATTACTGCATAAAAGTGTTCTAGTACTTTTCCAGATATTCAAATTTAATAAATATTAAAGATTTTGATTATTTTCTACAAACTGAAAACAATAAAGACAAGCAATTCTAAATGTCTGATAATAAGAGCAGACCTGCTGAGAGTTAGCTGCTGAGAAAATACTAGTGAAAAACAACACGCATAGCCTCAGAGTTAAACAGTGCTATAATCCTAGACACTCTGTACTTATGTCATCATTACTATAGTAAACAAATTGGCTACCAAGCAAACTTAATATATGGATTTGTTTAACCTTGTCATATATCACTATCATATACACTAAACAATCTCTCAATAAGTTGTTGAACAGAGGTGTAAAGCTTCTGAAGCAGACAGACTGAGAATAATTGTCCACTTTGTACACTTAGGAAAGCTAAGCCTAGATTTTAAGGATGGTGTGATGCAGGAAAATGTTTGAATGGATAATCCCTAACAAAATATTGCTAAATTTTGCTTACAGTAGTTATTCACTGGGCATATTAGGTCAATTGCTAACTTGAATTCTCATATGATGAATTTAGTTGATATTCACAAAGTACAAATATAAACACTCTAATTAGGTAGTTTGGCTTCCAAACAATTATTGTGCTGTACTTCATTAGGACACAGTTTACTGGAAAAAACCTCTCAAGCTGTGTGGTTAATACAGAAACATTTAAGGAATTTCTAATCTATAAATTCACAATGAAATACTTTTAGGCTCAAATGCAGCCAAAGAGAGCCATGATTGTATCCATTTAAAGAAATCAAGAAAAACACTAACAAAATGTAAATATATAAAAACATTACATAAAATTACACTAATCAATTCACTTAATTATCTTACCTGGCTTGCATCTGTCACCAGGTACACTTGGATTGCCCTCATACCCACTGGCACACAATTCACAACGACGACCTCAATAACCCTGCTCACAATTGCAGGTTACACGACCATCATTATCCAAGTAGCAGGAGGTACTGAACCTATAAGGTGATGTAAATATATACAGTACAAATACTGATTTTTTTCTCCTTCACATAAATTTCTTTCTTTCATGGGCCACCAACTTTTATTAATCAATAATTTCTTGGGACAAATTACAGAAGAGAGATAGAATATTATCCCTGAGTTTACACATTCTTACCTGAGACAAGACAGGAGCAATCTAAAATTGAAATATCTCTCAAGTCTTGTCTTGACATTGTGGCAGACCACACAAGTTAATAGCAAGTCATTTTATCTCTTATAAAACATAGTCAGCTACTAGCTAACTAGAAATGTTACAAGTAACAAGTAACAACATGTCCTTTCTTCCTTCCTCCTGGGACAAATCCTATCATCAGATTGCAGCATCTCCATTTCAGGCACTTCTAATTCATTATCAGTTAAATCAACTTTCTTACAGTGTACAAGATGGATTGGGAGGTATTTAGGGAAGCAGTGCTGGCATGTGCAAGAGATGCATGTGGTAGGTTAGAAATGAGTAAATGAAGCATAACTTTGACCTAGCCAGAATAAGGAAAGAATTGGTGCCATTCACTCTGATATGGCTCTCATTCCAATTCTATGAGTTTAAGATCTTACTATTTTGCTTTTCTGATGAAGCTGAACTCTAAATTGTTTGCAACCTTTAAAACAAGCAACAAGAGTACTTTGTCAACCTACAGCTACATATCAGCGAAGTGACTACAGTTTAACTAGGCTCATTCTGAATCAAAGGCAACAGTTAAGGACAAATCAGCAATAGGCTTATTCAGAGTAAGAGGCAGCAGTTAATGAAAAATCAGCAAAGTACCACTACTGAAATATTATGATACAAACAAAACACAAAGATAAGAAGGATGAGTTTTGCCAGCTCATGAGTGCTATGTGCCATGAGTTTGTGGAATGGAATAATGTGAACCACCATATCCATTTTCTTGTCAAGCATATAGAGCTCATTTCTGAGATGGACAATGTATTAAAAAAACTTTACTTACTGTATCTCCTGTAAACTAGAACACTGAATATCTATGGAGAATTAGTCATCCAAGAATACTAAGCTTGAAGAAATAAACCTACTGGTTATTTGGTGTAGAAAGTGGGCAGGGGCATGGAAGGCAAGGAATACCATTTGCAGGGTCATTATTTTCTTGAGGTCCACATTCAATATCTAAAACACAACGTCCTAGCCATAGTCTATATTGAACCCTGCGCTAGTTTGGTGCACATTTCTGTAAAAAAAACAAATGCATAATCTCCCATCCCAGAAAAAATTATCATATTCTTTTATGTACTGACCTCGCTCACCTTAATGAGGCAACATCAATAACTGAACCTTTAAGAATTATCCATGATTTGTTCCCACATTTGTTGTTATAACAAGTACTAAAACAGGAATGATGAATTTCTAGCCTCCAGCTCCTGAAGGAGATATGTGGGTGGTATTCTTTATCCCTCTTCCCAGGGATGATAATTATATCTCTTTATGATAAACTACAGTTGCTAGTGAGAGAGAAGAGAGAGGTATTTGGAAGGTACTTACATTGAAGGAGTTCAAATAATTGGGAGATATACAAAAGAAAGCAGCAGGAGGTCAAGAGGAAGGTGCAGGGGATGAAAGAGTGGGCTAGTGAAAGTTAAGGTGAGTGAGTATCATTAAACTGCTGAGTGAATAAGACGACACTTTGGAAGAAAGTTAGAAGCATGAAACAAACGTGAAAACAAATGGGAACATCAGTGAAAGGGCATATTAGGAAGTGGTAACAGGTGGTGATAAGGTGAGGAGAAGATGGAGTGAGCATTTTAAAGGACTGTCGAAGGTATTTGATGATAAGGTGGCAGATGTAGGGTGCTTGGGTTGAGGAAGTATGTGAAATGAGAGAATCAATAGAAAGTAGTTTGGTGAAAAAAATGCTGAGAAAGGTGAAAGCCTTACATAACATGAAATATAGCTAGGCAGCTGGAGCACATGGTATTGCAGTTAAATTTCTTAAAACAGGGGTTGACCATGTTGCTGATTGGTTGGTAAGGATTTACAGGGTATGCATGGATCATGGCAAGGTGTATGAGGATTGGCAGAATGCATGTATAGTGCAATGTATAAAGCCAATGG
>JAUUED010837204.1:1088-11586 GCA_032361865.1 Panulirus pascuensis | reverse complement strand
AGTAATACCAAGTAAGTTCATTGAGTCAAGAGGTGGAATTACAGAACCGTCAAAGGAGATACGAGAGTTGTGAGGAGATCTCGATAGAGAGATAGGTAGGAATTGGGTCTTGGAGGAAATCTGCCCACTAAATATCTTTGTGACAGTAATAACTTCACTTGTAATATGTACCAAGATCACGACTTCCAGCTTTGATAACTAGTGCGACAGCTACTGACACGGCGCTCCAGCTGTTACACAATAGCCAAACAGAGGAAGAAAGTGACGTTAACCTTTGATGCTGGAAAGCCAATAATAATAATAATACCTTGTTACAACCTCCTCACATTTTGGTCTTAATGTTTCTGGTGAAAAGACGAACCATCGTAGGAAACAAAAATGACCAGGTTTCTCTTGTTTATGACGACGATGAATCAAGAGGTTTGGCAGTTCTTGTTACAGGTAATTGGCACACTTGTGTATGTTGTGCTGGTGTCTGACGATGGTGGAGGCAGCTGACTGGCTCATTATGAGGATCGTGGCCCTCTGGTGGTGGTGGTGGCATTCTGGTGGCTGGCGTGACCACAGTAAACCAGTACCTCAGCCGAAGGTACACAAGGGAGGAATATGGTTGGCATTACGTCACGCCGACTTTGATTCCCCCGCAACATGGACCAGGCAGGTACCCAGGTAACGCTGGCTAAATTAGAGACTCAGCCCAGGTGGATGTGAACAGGACTCGAACCGACGACCTTCTTGTTGCAACAGATGACTTAATGAAAAGATGGGTAAATGGCTCAATTTACTCATTATTAGATTCTTTCATTTTCATCGACAGATACTTATCCTGATCTGCCTTATTATCTAGATTCATTCCGTTTAATTGTGTCAGTATATCTTGACTGTATACATCACTATGTTGAAAAATGTTGTCTTCTAGTAAATACGAAGGAAAAAAATAGATATTTTTCCTGCTTCCATCATTATGAACTGACTTGCCATTTTTCGTAAATAATCTGCAGAAACTGAAGCTTTACAACTAAAACTGTCCTGATAAATGTACAAAGGGAAGGAAAAACCAACTTTGGAGGAGGACAAAAGTACAAGCAAAACCCGACCTGTGGCATTACGACAGTCTAACTGACTTGGTGTTGCAAGTGAAACATTTTGAATGTTGATAGAGATGAGATGGTACCAGAGGTGGAGGCCTGGAAACCTGTATGAGGAAGGCTGGTGATAATGGTGGTGTTGAGAGGCGACTGTACAATGGTCACTTTGATCTTATTGATCTGAATCTCCCTATATCTCCTTCTCTCTTGCTAGGTGCGCAGCAGCAACGAACAAAGTTTCCAAAACTCAAGAATTTTACATAAATCTCAGCTTTTTAACATTCAAGTCCTGAGCCCTAGCAACATTCCTCCCCTTAGGAACTTTTCTATAATCACCTGGCCTAATGGCACCATCAAGAGCTCTTAAGTAGTGGCACAACTCTGTCGAGGTACAGTTAATGTTAGCGGCCACAGTATCACAGACTTTATGGGTCGCCATTATCGAACCTGACCTGATGCTGTAAATATGGATGGATAGGAAACTCGGCGATATATCCCAGAAACTTTTCCTAGTGTCTTTTTTACGTTCCCCTTCATCTTGGGAGTGTATGTAATGTATTATGTTATTCATTCTACAAACGTGGCTTGGATTGTGATATGTTGATCACAACAACTGTCCAGCCACATCGTCTAGACAAGTTATAGCACTGAACACACAGTATGTTATGGCTGGGTTCCTGATGAGTCAGTCCAAACTCCTCTCGTTGCCAGTAACGTCTGTAGAGTTAAGGGACACTTAGCTCTTGAAGCAGTTCTGACTATGGTTGTGTAGCCTCAGTGTATTGAAAGAGTTTACACCATCTCAAGACTTGTTTCATGAACAACATATTTGACAGTTTAGGATGAGGCAAGCACTCTATATAGATGGTGTTAAACTGCCACCAACTGCTTACTGGAATCTTAAAGATAACTTTCTGGCCGGTTAACAGAGACATAGCCTGCAATATCGTATTTTCTTAATTGTCCTTCCTCTCTTGTCGAGGTGTTTGTGAAGTCTGGAATACAGGCGATGACACTGTAAAGTACGAAGGTCAGAAGGTCGCCCTGACCTAAAGTTCAAGCCCCGGAAGCGCCATCACCAACGCCACAGTCGCCAACCACCAAACCTCCTCTTCCACCACCATCACCTCTACCACCACCACCTAATCGACAAATACCATCACAATCTCCGCCACCATAGCAACCTCCACAGCCTTCACCACCACCATCACCACCATCACAACCTCCACCACCACAGCCACTACCAACCCCACCATCACCACCGCTTCCTCCACCATTGCCACCACCACCAGCAGGGCCCAAGCCAGCTGAGGGTTCCATGATGACTTACGGCCACTGGCCGCGTGTGGCGCTGTTCCAACATCCGCCTCCTTAGCTCAGGGGCAGAGCACTGGTCTTGTAAACCAGGGGTCGTGAGTTCGATTCTCACAGGGGGCAATGTCTTTAGTGGCTGCAGTTGTGATTATTGATGAGTAGAAGGGGTAGTGTACCTGGCAACATACCTCAAATGTCGATATAACAAAAGGAAATACAATAGTAGTGGAACACTCTACCGGAGGAAATGTTTCACCCACACGCACTACCACCACAAACACCTGCTGCATCACCTACAGACCAACACACACACACACACACACCACCGTCACATCTTCATGCACTACCACTATCACCATCCTCACCTACAGTACCACCATCTAGGACCATCATTACCATCCATACGTCATAACCACCACCAACATGTCACGACCACTACTACCAATACTGCAACACACACACAGGCACACGCAAAACAACAATGAATAGAGAGGAGTAAGGGGTGACCTGATCACTAATAAGTTTTTAGACCAAACTGAGGACGTAGACAGTGAACAGTTAACAGAAAGACGCAAGGATAGAACAACCAGAGGCCATAACATGAGATTCAGTTAAAATTTTCTGAGAAGCATGAAAGAAGCTATATTTGTAGTATGAGTGGTGGATAAACTGAACAGACTGACTGAGGAAATAGTAAATGCAGACAATATACACAAGTTTAAAAAGTTGTGTGATAGTGGAAAAGTTCAAGAGATGGGGCCCCACGAGTGTAAAACTCCTCCTCCCTACAGTACAAGTAGGTAATTACAAATAGATGGGCCGGAAACTAGTACTTTAATACTATTGAGACAGAAGGATTCAGAGTGAAGAATGACCTGGCAGACAGTAGGATGAGGCCACCAGAAGATTGCCTGAAGCAGAGACGATATTGGTGTCAAACATTATCATCACATATGGTCTCAAACTGCCTTTCAGATGCCAGCTGTTACCCAAGGTCTATGGTACTTGTGGTGGACACCAGATGGAAGACGATCCTTCCGTCGACCAAGAAACAGATGGCCTGGAGCCATAACAGAGGCCCTGAAGAGGGATGGAACCTCAGCTTCAACAAAACGAAAGGAGGAATTTGTTCCAGGATGGTAGAGAGGGTGGTCAGCATCCTGCTCCGACAGACCCTACATCATTCCGGGAGGAAAACTTTTAATACAAGAAATAAATCTTGCGTCAGAGATGAAGTTTACTCTGATTTATTCTATGTTTGATAAGGGCTTGATATTTCTTTCATCTATGACAATCAAATCGATGAAATGAAAAAATATAGAGATTCCATAAACATAAACAAATGGCAGTGGAATATTGCCGTTTACACTTCCATATCTGTACCGATTTCTGGGAAGCAGAGGAAGGAATGTAGGTATCTGAAGTAGTAGTGAACATTAGTTGGCAGGAGAATGGGGAGGAAGTGAAAGAAAAGTGAAATCAGAAAATATCGTACCCAGAAAAGTGGAGTAAAAGGAAAGACAATAAAACGACAATAATGACCATGTAGAGACAGCATATATCACGAGGTTAAAATGTTTTTACGTTGGGGAAATAAGACAGAGCGCTCGAGGTTACATGGATTGTTTTCATTAGTTATTCTCTGCTCCACTGAAAAGAGTAATCGCAGCTCACTCGTGCTGTTTAAATGGAGGTAATCCATTTTTGGTGAGCAAAGCAAAATGTCTGGCCACTTGGGGGAAATGTTCTTTTGAATGAAATGAAAATCTAATCATACTAAAAGCTCCTTGTGGAGCTGTTCATGGAAAATGTTGGGGATTTATGTGAATAAAGTCTAATGGGGAGATTTGAGATTAACTGTCGTTTGAGAATGTAGAGGAAAGGAGTCCAGTTGATTTGGGGGGGGAGAGAGAGAGAGAGAGAGAGAGAGACCTACCAATGATGGAATTTAGCCATTAGGCAGGACTAGCGTGTAGTGCTCGCCATATATCTTTTTTCTTTTTTGTTCTTTTTTGCCATACACATTGATCAATTGGCCTCATCTGGAACCAACTTTAGCTAATCAATTATCAAAGTTCTTTTTAATGTTCCTGTGCCTATCCCATGAAGATTTCTTACTTCACTTGGCAGTAAGCTCAATAACCTTTCCATGTTTCTCAATGGACTCTCGTAAAGGTTTGCTTGATATTCCCTTGGTGTGTTCCAAGGTATCATTGCAGACTTGATATTGCTCCGTTCCTTCTGAGATGGCGATGCTTGTACAGCAGTGTGTTGTTTTTGAAGCCATCAGTGTGTTGCCATGTGTAGATTATCATATATCGTTGACTTGTTCTGAGGCCGCAGAGCTTGAGGTCTTTCAATCTCTCATGATAATTCAGATGCTCTATTCCTTCCATTTTACTCGTGAAGTGTTTCTGAATTCACTCAAGCTTGTTGACGTCTCCTTGTCTTGATGGTGACTATGAGAACAGCAATAATCAAATCTGCGTTTAACGTACGTGCTGAACAGCTTCATCTTCAATGTTTTATCTCTCATGGTTCTCATTATTACTACAATTATCACTTGATCAGATAATGTTATTCTATGAATGTGTTTTTCATAATTACTTTTTCGTTATAATCACTGTACAGGTCAGGTTCAGCAATATGAAGGCCTCTTGGTACGTTGCGTAAGATGGGCCCAGGATGATTCTGCATGTTTTCCCTGCACTCTCTCCAGCTGGTCCTTCTGTGTATCCGTTAGTGAGGAAGACCATCCTGGGGAGGTGTCGGTATGCTTGGGTAGAATTAGGATGGTATAAACATTCCTGAGGCCAAATAGCAGGGCGCCTAGTGTTCTCAGTCGGAGGAGAAGATAGAGAAGATATGAGGAGGATTTGATGTTAATGCTGATATGACTCCTCCAGTTTAAACAGTCGTCTGTAGTGAACTCTCTCACTACACGGAGGACGTCAGGGCCTAGTGTGAAGTTAGGGGGTAGGATGTTGTCTTAATCCAGATTGATGTGCATCATCATAATCTTGCTGTAATTGATGGTGACATCGTTAACTGTAGTCCACTCCTGAAGTTTGTTGATGATGTGCTGAGAGGCACTGAAGTCACGAGAATTCCTGTTGATAGTGATGCCAAAGGTGAAATCGTCTACGCACTTCCGGGGGTGGTTTGTGTCCTTCAGGGCGTCATTGATAAGGATGAAGCAGAGCGGCCCCATCTTGGTGCCCTGTGGTATACCGCATTTTAGGGGTAGTGATACCGATGTGGCTCCCTTAAAGCGGACGGTTTGTTGTCGCCCGGGCAGGAAGTCCGCCAGCCACGAGACAAGACAGCCCCGTAGACCCAAGTCGACGGCTTTCTTTATGATGATGTCAAGTTTTACCAAGTCGAAATCTTTAGCCAAGTCTATAAAGGTAAGTGCCATCGAGTTCTTTCGCTTTATCAAGTTGCGGCTTAGGAGGCTGACCAGGCAGTGAGTAGTGGAGAAAGACTTCATGTTTCCAAACTGCTGAGGGTCTACTGAATCGGCAGTGTCAGCATAGGATCAGTCCAACACAAAACTTTCACAAATTTGACTGGGAATTGGAGTGACTGCAGCAGGGCAGCCTTAAGAATCATACTTGGTTGCCCGAAGTCCACTAAAATACTCAACATGTAGAAAGAACTTGGTATCCCTAGCATTGAAGACAGTATAGTTGAAATCAGTCTTATGATAGGACTGAAAATTCTGCGTGGTGACCCAGATAGTGTTATTTCTAAAGAATTGTTAAACTGTATATGCCATGGCACAAGTGAATCTAAATGGATCCAAATAACAGCCAATCACATGACAATGTTTGGAGTACATAATCTGTATAAAATTAGGAAGCAGCAGCATTTCCTGCCTCCCTGGAAGATAACTCCCTTTGACGTCACTACACCAACTTATCCACCCAAGAATCTAATTAATTATAATCTTCATCTTCAACACTTAGCCAAAACCAGTGCTCTGGAACATATACAGAAACTGCAGACTGACAATAACATAGCCCAGTGCATCTATACTGACGGTTCTCGCGACTCTGCCACTGGGAGGGCAGGCAGTGCTGCCATTGTGATTCAGCCCAATGGTAACAGACTAGAGAAAAATGTTAGAATAAACAACTGGGCGTCTACTCTACAAACTGAACTGTTTGCCATACTTATCGCTCTTGAGCACGTAGAAATCTCTGCTACAGACAGTTTAATTATCTCCGATTCTTTATCTTCACTACTTGCACTTAACACCCTAAGATCAGAATGTAACATGCTGGTCTCTGAAGCCAGACAAATACTCAGACATTATTGCTCAAGGGGTTCTAATCAAACTGCTATGGATTCCCTCTCATATAGGCCTCCGTGAGCATGACAAAGCTGATGCTTTAGCCAAACTTGCACTTAGTAAAGATAATGTTGAAAACAACATTGGGCTGTCAATTAGAAGCCTCAAAACTGCAATTAGAAAGGAACTAACTGACCTCTTTAGAGCAAATAGACAAGTTCATATAAGCACAAGTAGAAACATTTTCCATCACAGTGAAATGTGTGAAGGAAAACATTTATATAGAGAAAGCAATAAGATCAGCTGATTACAAGATGTCATGGCTATAGGTACTACTGGTGCCTTGGCCTTACTGGAGATATCACTCATGTGAATTGTAAAGTTTGTGGCCAGAAATTTGGATACAGACTAGGCTAAGACTATGACAAAAGAGAGCGTTTTAGGGCTAGGTCTTAAGTATCAGTCCAATGGGGTTCGACCAAGACCATTTGTGACCCCTGTAATCCTCTTGCGCTACCGCTCACAGGGTGTCGCTGACAGCGGAGCAAATCAATTATCTATTATATAAGATGATAATATTGTACTTTATTATACCGTCAAGTGCATACTGAAAGTTGTGTGTCGTTCACGTATTTATCATTCACTTAATATTATATGCTGTACACACCAGACGATCTTAGCCGAATATTGCAATAATTTTCAAGTGGCATTCAGCCTCTTCTACTTTCCCTTGTCATTGTACAACATCTTTACACAGTACAACAAGTTTAACATTGTATAACATATTTACATTATATAACAACTTCAACACCATACAACAACTTTAACGCTGTACTACATCTTTACACTGTACAACAGCTCTCAAGATGAGTAAAAAGGCTTGAAAGCGTAACAGTGCACGCAGAGGTCATCTCTTACATCCATTATTCTCATCCCACAAGCAGTATATATTGCTCCTTGATGTAAAAACAAGTGTGAAATTGCAAACTATACTGTATTTCATTAATGATATCACAGGTCCAGATTAGGTGTGGCCTATCAGTACCTAAGAGACGAGTGACACCTGCATGTATACAGTCCTGGTAATTAAGTGAAATACCTTACCTTCTTACAGGAATGAATTCCTTTCCTTATTTCCGTATGACTTCTTCCCGCCCTCCCCTTTGTACTGGATCTGAACAAGTGACTCCATGCCTATTAGACGCAGCACTTCTCACCGACATAAACAACTTGCACTTTGCACATAACTACGGTACATATCAGTAGATAGTGAATATATAAGAGCAATATACGCCATGATTGTTTCCCCAGTACAGAACAGGTTCGTTTCCCCAGTGACCTCACAGGAAGGGAACTGGTAGATACATCAGTATAAAAGAGGATGGATTTGCACCCTTATTAGATGGCTTAGGACCCTTATTCACCCCTTACCCTTATCATATATCCCTAAGTCAAGATAATGAAAAATACTTAGTTTCATGATTCATGAGTCTCAAAATTTAGTCAAAACTGTTGGTCTCAAAATTTCACAATGACTCAAACTTTTAAATGAATCAAAATTCTTCATGTCTTAAAACTCATGTTTAAAGTCTCAACATTCATTATCTCTCAAATTCATAATGCCGCAATTCTTAGAATCAAAACTGTTAATGAGTTTCATGACACAATTATAATTAGCAAAAAATTCAGTTTCAAAATTCGTAGTTCTCAAAACTCACGTTTTTACATATGAGAGAATATTTCACAGATGTTCAGATGCTAGTCAGCCTAACTAATAGTTTATATCTAGCTTCCCTTATCACTTGTGATGTACGTACTTGAGGGGAGCTTCCTGTAGTTACGTACGTGCTCAAGAACATCACACTACCTATGTACTGTTGGTGTGCATAACACTGATTACATACGCAAGTGAGCATCACACTACATAAGCTTAGAACTAATTACGAACGTTCTCTAGGTGAATATCAAACTAGTTACTTACGTACTTTAGATGAGCATCACACTACTGACGTACATACTCTAGGTGAGCATCACACTAGTTACGTTCGTACTCCATATGAACATCACATTAGTCACGTACATAATGTATGTAAGCATCCCACTAGGTAAACATCACATTATCTACTACATACTCTAGCTGAGAATCACACCATCTACGTACGTACTGTAGGTGAACATCAAATTTACTCCTTGCGTACGGTAAATATGCATCACATAAGGAACACACTAACAGCCACACAGAAAGGGAAGGAGAATGTCTTACAGAATCATTTAGGCAATAAGGCAAGACCGCTTCTACTACTGTCGCCCAGTGCATTTAATATCATTCAACATCTAGGAATCCTTAAAGCCACAATCATAAATCGCATTCTTACCAAAATTTAAACATCTTGATTGATACTTTATAGAATAAATCATTCAGACAGTCGAAAGCAGACAAGATAGAGAAATGTACCTAATAACAAAAAGAAATAATAAAACGGAATCTTAAAATGCAATTCGTAATCAGTCAGTGAAACTGACGGGATAATTTTAGTTAAGTCTTATACGATGAGTTCAGAGTCTTATATGAGACGTTCGTGACACCTTTGGAGACATACCAATCTCGTCATGAGAATCGAGCATTATAAACATCTCTGCCTGTCTCTCTCTTCCAGTTCTACCATCATTGTCAACGAGAGACTAGCTAGACAGAGGAGACAGCACCTTTCGACACAGGTCTAATTTGCGACAGTTGTGGGGTCATTAACCGGGTAAGACTGTGGGTTTACAGAGGTTAATGGCACTTACTGGCGTCATCTTCTCATGGTTAGCAATCACACGTCGCCATTAAAGACCTGACGACGATAATTAGGCTGTTGGTGAGTTGCCATGGAGAGATTTATGAGCATTCAACCTTCGACTTTGTCAAAACAGTACACCCAGTACTTCCATCTATCTCTATGGATCTTCTCTAGTCCAGGTTCTGATTTCACTTTTGTGAGTTTTTGCCTTCTGCCGTCCCTTATCTGTTTGAGTTCTAATCTATCTAGCTCTTTACCCTGGGGAGCTCTAATTTACCTGGCTCTTTACCTGTGTATATTCTAATCTACCTGGCTATTTAACTGTTTAGGTTCTAATCTATCTAGCTCTTTAGCTGTGTGAGTTCTAGTCTACCTGGCTCTATACCTGTTCAAGTTCCTGTTTACCTGGCTCTTTACCTGTGTGGGTTCTTACCTACCTGGCTCTTTTATATGTTATCACCAACAAGGTTTACCACATATGTGGAGTCTCACCTAAGTGGCCCCTCAGGCTCACGGGACCATAACCCTTGTGGGCCCTCATGTACGTGGGCCATAACCAATGTGGACCCTCAGTTACGAGAGCCATAACTCAAATGGGCCCTTAGGTACGTACGTAAGCCATATCCCAGGTAGGTTCTCAGGTGCGTAGACTATAACACCTTTTGGGTCCTCAGGTAAGTGAGCTATAATTCAGGTGGGTTCTCAGGTACGGGACCAAAACCCAAGTGGACCCTCTGGGTCGTGGACCATAACCCAATAGGGCCCTTTGGTACGCAGACTTCCACCTACTAACCAATACCTGTGTTGGTTCTCACGTCTTCATGTCTTCACACCTGCGGAGCACCGCCTTCGTGACCTTTCACCAAGTGGGCTCTCACTCGTGTGAGTCTTAATTTCTATGGTGTCTCACCCGTGAGAGTCCCGGACTGGGTTGGATACTCACCCGAATGGAGTAGTAATTCACTTAGATTTCTTCACTTGACCGAGTCCTCACATACCTGAGTCTTCAGCTGTATGGC
>JAUUED010837203.1:0-17187 GCA_032361865.1 Panulirus pascuensis | reverse complement strand
ATCCACTTTCAGTTTGACCCACATCAATCTGGAATTCACTTCCTTACACTCTGTCACACACTCCCACACATCCTGCTCTTGATATATATATTCATAAAAAATAGTTAGCTTATGACAATTATATATATGTTGTAACACTGCTTAATGTTTCTATATATGAATTTACCAGGAATATAACAATGGAAATAACATTTTTCTTTGGTGATAACATTTCCTTACTTGTAAGTCTGTTTAATGTGGGAGAAGATGTGGATAACATCAGCAAGAAAAGTTCTTGAGGAGGCAAAGGAAGATGAGACACCAAATTCGTTCACTAAACATTCAGTCACAACCTCATTCCAATGGTCCATTTCTTCTGCTAATGGTATGCTTGGAAACTCCCATAAGTTGGCTAATAAACCTGTTCACACAAATTAATTAGAAGTCAGCAAAGATAAACATACATTCCCTCTTAATCTCTATACATATTAAAGCAATAATCAAGGTCAATGGTGCCCACATTAGGGATAGGCCTCTTAGAACCTTTGCAAAAGCAATGTACTGTTCATCCAGTCTGAAAGCTTGTAAGATATATCTTCTGTTCCTAGCAATGTTTCCATTTAAACTGAGGTGGATCAAGTTTACAAAGCCTCTCAGGTAGCTCATATATCCTTCACCTTACTTCCCACTCCTAAATTTATAAAATTCAATGCTATCATATCAGGTATGCATGTTTAAAATACTTATATCATAATATGCAGCAAATGTACAAAAATGGGTTTGTGAAGCAAGAGTCATTACAAGTGGTTTGGTGAAAAGATGTGGTTAATGTTTTGTGCAAGATGAAGTTTGGCAAAGCAACTGGAGTGGATGAAATTACAGTTGAACTTTTCAAGAAAGGGGGTGGCAGTGCTGCTGATTTATTGGTTAGGATTTTCATTGTATACATGGCTCAAGGTGAGGATGCCTGAGGATTGGTGGAATACCTGTATAGAGTCACTGTATAAAGGCAAGGACAACAAAAATGAATGTTCACATAACAGATGTACCTGGTAAGTTGTATATGAGAGTGGTGATTAAGAGGGTGGTGGGATCCACAAATCATGAGATTGGGGAGGAAAAATGTAGCTTCAGAAGTGGAAGAGTCTGCAGAATATGTGTAAAAAAATATTCAGAGAAACATACATCTTTGTATGTAGAATTTACTGATCTGGAGAAAGTGTATGACAGACATACTCTGAGGAAGTTGTTTTGAATATATGGCGTGGGGGGATAATTACTAGAAGCAGTGAGGAGTTTTAATCATGAATGTAAGGTATGTGTGTGAGTAGGAAGAAAGGAGAGTGAGTTCTTTCGGATAAAGGTGGGTCTCTGGGACAGGTGTGCGATGTAACCATGGATAATTAATCTGTTTATAGATAGGGTGGTGATGAAGGTTGCATATATCCTCCCCAGAATCACGAGCTTCTGTCTGACACTTGCAAACCAATGGAATTTGCTGCCTCAGCCTGAAAGAATCAGATTCTGGTACTTTATTAAGGACGTTAAAACTAGTATTTTTTCCTTCTTATTTCTTCTTACATTAGCCCTATTTGGAGTTATTCTTTTTAAAGCCGAGGGTCAGTTTCAGCCCAAGGAGACCAACTATGTGGTGGTATCAAAAATTTCCAAAACTAGTTCCAAAGCACACCAACAGATGGCAGTGCGGCTATGTGCATGCTGTGACAGTTAGGCATAACCATCATCAACCAGTCTGCCAAATGGAGTCATTCTGTGAACATCGTGTGTTGTTCTATGGGAGTTTTTTTGACCACATGCACATGCATATTTGCGATTTCATCATGAACAGCAAACTAGAGCAGAGAGCAAACATCAAATTCTGCGTCAAACTCTGTAAATCTGCAACTGAGACCTTTGACATGATTCATCATGTGTATGGCAATGAAGGAATGAGTTGTGCAAGGTGTTTCGAGTGGCACGCATGATTCAAAAGTGGCAGAACCTCACTGGATGATGACAAGGGGTCTGGGCGACCTTCCACAAGGTCAACCCCTGAAAATGTGGAAACAATTCGGCAACTTGTGCATGAGGATTGTCGGAGATCCATTCAGGACATTACTGTCATCACTGATGTGTCATAAGAAACAGTGCAAGCAATCCTAACGTCTGATTTGAACATGCACTGCATTGCTGCAAAGTTTGTGCCCAGGCTTCTGACCCCCAATCAGAAGGAGCACCATGCCAAGGTCTGTCAAGATCTCCATCTGCGTGCCCTGGATGACCCTACCTTCATGTCGAAGGTCATCACTGGGGACGAGACTTGGGTCGATGGATACGACTTGGAGACCAAACAACAGTCTTCACTGTGGAAGAGCCCAAAATCTCCACGACCGAAGAAGGCCAGGCAGGTCTGCAGTGCGACCAAGAACATGCTCATCATTTTCTTTGACATTCGGGGGGTTGTTCACTGTGAATTCATCCCCAATGGCCAGATCATGAACGGACAGTTTTACTGCAATGTTCTGAGGTGCCTGAGGGAGAAAATTTGATGGAAACAGCCTGAAATGTGGCACAAGAGCAGTTGGATGCTTCTTGAGGACAATGCACCCTCTCATCGAGCTCTCGTAACTTGTGAATTTTTCGGCTGCAACAGCACAGTGACCCACCACACCCGCCCTACTCACCAGATTTGGCACCTTACGACTTCTTCCTCTTCCAGAAGATGAAGTTTTAGCTAAAGGGTCGCTGTTTTGACACCATGGAGGAGATCCAGTGTGAACTGCAGAAGGTGCTTGGCACGATTCGAGAACAAGACTTCCAGAAAGCCTTCAAGCAGTGGCAATGGCACTGTAAGTGCTGTATGGCTGCCAAAGGGGACTAATTTGAAGAGGATGGTGCCCAACCTTGAATCAAGTGAGTACTTTCTTGTACAAAGGCCTAGTCTTGAAACTTATGAATTAAATTTAAGGCATCAATACATATGGAGCTTGGGAAAGAAATACTTGGGTGAATCTAACAGCCTTTAATGAGAATTCAAAATGACAAATAGAGAAATAAGAGGGAACTTTCAAAAGTATTCCTCCTAGCAAGTCTGAGTCATAAAAAATAATTTATGTTTATGCCACTTGTAAATGAAACAAATTTTCCAAGTCAGAGACAATGACTGGAATAAAACAATGATATGATTGGTATCCAAATCTTGGTTGGATACTTATAGAGATTTACTTCCCAAATACACAGTTCTAGGACACACTCTATATATAACAGTGTCAAGGTAAAAAAAAATAGGGCCATAGCATCTTGCTTTTTCATATTTGTTCACCATATGACATGTAGTGAGATAGTACTAGGTATGGATGAAGAATGGCCTCATTTGTTCACATATACTCTCCAGCTGTCATGTACAATGCACCAAAATCAATGCTCCCTTGTCCATAGCCAAACCCCACAGACCTTTCCGTGGTTTCCACTGAGTGCTTCATATGTCCTGGTACAGCCCATTAACTTGTCACCCCCTGTATACAACACTGCTCCAGTTCACTTTGTTCCATGCATACCTCACACCCTCCTGCATGTTCAGGCCCTCATAACTTCTTTTACTCCATTATTTCTCCACCTCCTCCTTTGTTTTCTCATTCTCACTGTACCTTCCACTTCTGACAGGTATACTCTCCTAGTTATGATATTCATATCTACAAAACATTTCAGCATACCTTCTTCATCTTTATCATACACAGTCTTCTCTCTACCACATTCTTTCTTATCCTATTATTTTTCATCTGATCAAGTCTCTTCATACCTCACTCTGCCCTTAAATATTTCATTTACAACACATACACCCTCTTCTGTACTTCCTGATGTTCATGCCATGTATCCATACTACACCGTCAGGATTACTTTTCCATCAAATAACACATTCGCATCCTAAACCGTCACTACTACTATACCACCAAACAGGACATTTACATCCTAGAGTCTTTCTTTTGCTTACCTTTAAATTAATATGTAATCCAACTGAGCCTACTTACTGTTCTTCCTACTTACATACATATACTTTTGCAAGTTTCTCTTTTTAAACCAGGTTTTACCAATCACAAGCCCATTTTCAGCTCACAACTCCACAAGTTCAAAACTTTCATTCAACTTACTGAATACTCCCCCACCACACACACACACACACACAAACACACACACACACACACACACACACACACACACACACAAACAAACATACTATTAATCGCCCATCTCTTGCAATACGCTTTCATTTTTACCCAAATCAGCCTTGAGATCACTTCCTTTAATGCTTTCACATATTCCTACAACTCCTGCTTTTGAAACAGTGCTATTACTTCCTCAGCCTTTCCTCTCACATCAACTCCTGACTTTACCCCTTAAACATTCCTGAACCACTCTTCTCCTTTACCCTTGAGCTTAGTTTCACTCAGAGCCAGAACATCCAGGTTCCTTTCCTTTACATATTACCCATCTCTCCTTTCTTCTCATCTTGGTTGCATCCACACACATTCAGATATCCCAGCCTGAGCCTTTGAGGAGGATGAGCACTCCTTGCTTGGCTCCTCCTTCTGTTCTGTCTTTTAGAAATTGAAATAATCATTTTTTTTCCAGCCCCCACTCCCATGGAGGTAGAATTCTTTCTTTCCTACCCCAGTGATAACATGGTTACAGATACAGACAGATATATTATAAATACCGTATTTCACGGTGTATAAGTCGACACAGTGTATAAGTCGACCCCCCTATTTTTGATCTCAAACTGTGGGAATTAGGTCGACATGGTGTATGTCGACCCTTACTTTTCAGGAAATTTTTGTTATGTTCGCGACTGTAAGAAAGTCGCGAAAATTTCCCGACCGTGAAAACTTGATACAATAATGTTCATGTTTTGGTAGGCCTACTCTGGTATTTAGCTGGCACATGGCACCCAGCTGTGCCCACATTCCAAGGGGCGAGTGAGGTCGATGTAGGCGTGTCATGAACAAGGTGCTTATCAAAACTGGATCTGTTTACAACTTCCCCAACGTAAATAAAGCAGGTTCTGTTTTGACTGACAGTTAAGTATCAAGGGTCATTTGATGTTTCCGACTTAGGGCGTTGTAGCAAAGTGCGGGGTGTTTGCTGGTGGCAGACTGCCGGCATCGATCACAGAGCGGGAAAGCTGAATGTGGTTGTTTATCGAAAAGGTGCGCATTTGACAAACCACGAAATAAACACAGTGAAAATTGCTAGTTTCATAAAGAAGTCAGTCTGTTGTACCAAAACTGAGAGGTGTAGTACCTTTCGGGGGTGCTTGTGTTTGTGATGCAGTAATGCCAAGTATGGCTATTGGAACAGCTAATTTACGGTGCACTAATAGTTGACATGGTGTATAAGTCGACCCCCAAGTTATAGGGTCCAAAAATAGCCTTAAAAAATCGACTTATACACTGTGAAATACGGTATATGCATTATAAATAGGGTTATCAACATATTCAAAAAAAATTATAGAAAAAAACCCAACCTAGCACCTGCAGTCACATCGCCACTTTGTTCTTTCACTCAGTGAATAATAAGATAAATCATATTTTTGATATACTTTTAAATACAATTCCCTTGAGTAGGTTTAAGCCTAATTTATACACTAAGAATGAATCACATAGAGTACAATACTAAGAAATACATTGTAACAGTAATATGGAGCGTACAACAGAGTACAGTTTAGGATGTTTGCAATTCAGGGAAAGGAGTGTGGGTGGACTGATTGTTTCACAATTCAAAACATTATCTTACTTGGTGAAAGATAAGGTAAATTGTTTTCTTTATAAATTTTTCTACACATTTCTTTTAAGCAGGTTCATGCACTAGAAATACATTATATACTAGGGAAAATAATGGAAATGTGGTTGGTACAGTACAACATTAGCAATTCAGGTAAGCCAGGCAAGGCAAGTAATCATACTTCAAACATTCATTTTTTTTTGGTGCATATCATGGTAAATCTTTTTCTATTTACATTCTACTGTTAATTCTTTTGTTGAGTTCTCTTCAGTAAGTCCTTAATACAAAAACCAATAATTCTCCAAGAAGAATATACAACAAAACCTTCCCTAGCCTATCCAAGAGTCCTAAAGAAATGTGGATGTGACATTAGGCAGACTTCTATCATTTTCTTTATGACTTATATACTACTTTCATTGCCTGGATTATATTTTCAGTGTTATTTGTTACATTATTTCCATTATCTACATATCATTTTGAGTATATAAATAAATATGCTTTTTTTTTTTTTACTCATGTTCACACGAAAGTATGTCACAATATAGTGCAATTCACTACTAGGCAAACTTTTCTGGTATCTACGTCAAGCTATATCATGATCCTGCTGTATTCTAATACATCTCTTTTACACACTGTGCTTCTTATGATGTTACAGCAAAATACTTTGATCATTATTCAACTCAATGGCAGTCAGCTTATATATAAATACACTTTTGCACAGCAGCTTGTATACAAATACAATTTTGCACAGCAGCTTGTATGCAAAACTCTTTTGCACAGCAGGATGAGAAAGGAGACACAAAGAAACTTTAACAAAAATATTGCGGAGAGAGCAGGTGAAAGTCCAAAACTGTTCCATAAATCTATCAGGAGTCATTTGTAAGTTTTAAAGTAGCTAATCAGATTTAGGTATTCAAAGGAAAAAATTGTAGAGGAAGGATGATGTAAGGATATGTGAGGAACTGAACACTAGCTTCAAAAGTGTTTTTGCTGTAGAAGCCACAATTGCCCCAGGAGATGGAATAGGGAGGAGGTCTGGGATGTTGGTAGGTAGTAATTGGTAGGTAACCAGCAACCAGGGAGGTATATCACAAGTACCAGCCACCTGGGTACCAGGAGGGTTAGTGACAGCTGCTTAGTAATCCAGCACTTCAGTGGTTGTCAAGTTGCACTCCTCTGACCCAGGTAGCTGTCTTTTCTTTCTGCCTCACCCACATGTGGCCTACTGGCATTCGGTCCACAAACATACAATCTCTCCTTGTTACAAATAACACTTGACAACACTTACCTTATACAGCTCATTCATCACTCTAGATTTTCCTGTGGTGAGTGCTATGAGCTAGTTCTGCCTTTTGGCAAAATGGTAGGAGCAGTAGACAGCAGTAGTAGGTAGGAACATTTAGGTAGGAGTATTACGAAGGAACATTTGGTAGAAGTACTAGGTAGGAACATTAGGTTAGAGCATTAGGAAGTACCAGTTAGTAGGAACATTAGGTAGGAGCCTCAGCAAACACTGCACTACACTTACCCTATGCCAAAGGCTTGTTAAGGTTTAGGCACTAAAGGATAAGAAGCAGCACTGGCGTTCACTAGTCATGGAGATTCTATTGCCATGGCCATCCCCATGAGGAAGTTCCAGAAGGGAACAGGCATTGGAGAAACAGATATAGTCGGATATCAAAGAGACATTAAGAAAAGATATTAATGTAATACGAAAAGGAGTTGACCCATACAAGGCCCATGGTCCTGATTAAATTTCACCATATGTGCTAGAGATATCTGCAGATATGCTAAATAAGCCACTTGAAATACTGTTCAAAATGTCACTGGAGAGAGGCAAAGTGCCAAGGGAATGGAAAAGGATAAACGTTGTGCCTATATATGTAATACGGGAAGTTAGCTGGTTGAGGTTGGTAGGCCTGTGGTGTGTTGGCGGGGAGTCTGTCTGGAGGGTTGGTACCTTGGAGCACACACATGGCAATTGTAATAACACCACCTCCATTACGTGTGATGGAAATTTTTCAGTTTTCTAAGCACGTATGTGGCTGAGTAGTGGAAAAAGATTGTATATGGTGCATAGGGAGTCACAAATTGTTGTGTTGATATGGGGAATTCCGATCAGTGAGGATATTATGAATTTTTGATGGGAATCAGAGTGTTGGAAACTTGGCATTGTCTGATGGATGGTGCCAATGAGGGGACTTACAGTACCTAGAATTATACAGCAGGTTCTGGCCTGCTACATTGTTTCACAGATGGCTGTATTGAAGCTAAGGAGAGGAAATGTTCCAGGTGAGATCTACCCAGTCTATGGGGTGGCATAGAATATTACAAGCTGTAGCTAGACAGCATGGATATTGGTGCTAAGCTGGCGGACCACGAGATTATAAGGAAGGGTCTGTTTGACCAAGTACTCAGGCTGGGATCCTGAAGTGAATTACACTTGAGTGGTTAAGCAAATTAATATGTTGTGGTATTAGTGTTGCAGCAGGACTTGGAGCATGACAAAGTACTGCTGGTGTTACAGGTTAGGTTTCTTAAGGAAACTAAAGCGACATGAACAACCCTAGTGCTCCTCTCTCCCCTTCCCAGTAACCCTCGCTCCAACCAGTCCCATTCCACCACCACCTTAAACCCCTGTTCACTACATTTTCTGATAAGTTTTCATAAAATAAACTCTAAATTACAGAGTATACAAAATTCTATGACAAGTAGTTCTTAAACTAGGCCACTGCATGTATATTCCATGTTGATAAGTTAGATATAGAAAATTAGTGCTCAGGAATATAACCCACCTTATACAGTGAGATCAACTGCATAACAACATTTCATTCAATAACAGGTTTTGCAGAAACATAATCCTGTCATTATAAGGGGAACAGCTGTATATCTCATATGCCATATCATACACCTACAGCAGTATTAGCAAATCAGTTTTCATCAAATGTTAAACTTGATCCATATTATATGCTAACAATACTGGTGTAGTTATGCCTCCAAATCCCTGTAAATAGTAATTTTATATATAACCTACTTAATAAAAGAATCCTCTAAGGGTAAAATTTTACACATCAGAGTTCAATTTTCATTAATGTTTTTGTGGTTGGAAAATAAGAACAAAATGCATATATGCTTGTTCATACCTGTTTTTGGTTGTTGCACTAACAGCATCTTTCCATTACTGTGCTCTAAAATTACTACAGCTGATTGCTCTTGTCGTGACTGAGTCTTCTGAGCCTTGCGGGGGTAGTTCTGAACACTAAGGCTGTGGTCAAAATTTTTATCATAAGTTCATTAATGAAAATACATTTTCTATTCATGTCTCTATCCTCTATCTATCTACACATGGTAAAGCCATATCTGACTATACAAAGGGACAATCTCCATAAAACTAAACATTTGTGAAGTCAGTGTACACCCTAGCATCATATTTCACACATACACTCCTATATAGGCTTCTGTTGGTAGAAGTAGTTGGTTGGAACATTAGAAAGGAACATCAGGTAGACACACTAGGTAGAAGCAGTTAGTAGGAACATTAAGTAGAAGACTCTGAAAGCAGTGAACTAGAGTTGCCCTCGGCTGGTGGCCTATTAAGGGTGAGGTACTAAAGGATAAGAAGCAGCACTGGAGGTCACCATTTATGGAGACTCTGCCAAGGCTAACCCCCTTGAAGGAGATCTCAAAGGGATCAGGCATCAGGGATATACACATATAGAGAGATACTCCCCCTTCTTTTTGTGTTTTGCATTTATTGTGTCTGTATCTCTGTAATTCTTTCAATAAAAACATGAAAATAAATGTACAATGAAAAATTCGGAAAATGTAATCATACTCTTATACACAAACAGATACACACATATTCATTCATATATGAATATCCTTAGACCCCTTTCTAAAAGGGTCTGGTATTACTCCAGCATCCTTCTCCTGGGGCACCCATAGTTCTAAGGCTGCACTAAAGTCAGTAGCAGGAACAAGATGGACTCCTTTGAAGTGAGAAGTTGTTTGATTAGACTGTACTCTCATTAAGTGACAATGATACAGCCTTGCCAAAGATGACTTTTTACTTGTGGTGTGATCCCAAGCTGGCGGTGCCCAGTAAAACTCATACACATAAAAAACAGTAGGAAGCACAAGGATATTGCTATCCTTTCCATAATATGTAAATATACCAATTTAAGTCTATTATGATGATGCAGACAAAAAAAAAAGATCTGCAAGTATGTTTAACTAAATGCCAAACCTTTCTACATATTCACATACACATAAATATCATAATTCCTCAATGCTGTCCTTTTAATCTAATCCATTTTCTCTCTGACTTCACCCTTGTTCCTTAACATTTGCTTTAATCTGTACCATATCTTACTTGACTCACTGAGATAATAAAAAACTTTTTCTTCAGTTTAACTCCATCATCTCTTAAAACATAAGCAAAACAAATAGGATTTTTCAGCAGATTAAAACAATGCTGTATGATCTCATATTTAAAATGACTGGTGATGTGTAACTGTGCACTCGAAGAAGGGTCAAGCAATCCTGTACTACAAACAAGAAATGGTTTCTTGTGTACACATGTAAAATAAAGAATTGTATACCTTTATGAAAAAAAAAAAATGAAAAGCAACAGATAAGGCCTGGAGTACAAGGAGGTGGCATGGCCCCTTCTGTTGGGTCTAGCAATACCCATGTTGGAGGTCCTGAAGGAAAATGCCCCTTGAAAGCATCTGTGAAGGCAAAAATCACTTCTCTGGGCCTTTTAAAATTAAAGTATCTGTATACTAGTTCATCTGTCATCATTAACTTTATTTCCATTTGCATGAAATAAATCAAGTGTATACAGAAATGCTGCACCTTTGTAGGAATTTTGTAGAAATGAGGTCCCACCAAATCAACAGATATATGAAATAAATTTTCCCTATTGGCAATTGTTTCATACTGACAAACCCAAGCAGAAAGGATAAATATAACTTGGGAAAGCTATAAATGACACCAAAGCAAATCAATAACAATCCACATATTCAGCCCATGATCATGGGTTCAATCCTAAAGTCAAGAGGTCTTGGCAGGGTGTAATCTGATACCTGTGTGCAGAACTGGTAACTGCATCACCTCTGAATAAGCTAACACTTCTTTCTTGGGATGATGCCAACCTACAAGGAGGGGGAACTTTGTACAAAAATCTGGTTACAAAGGTATCATGATGAGATAAAAGTTTCCTGATGAGTTAGTAATAGTGGCAAACTGTGACTACAATGTCAAACCTGGGATCAAACTGGCATGTGTCACACAACCATCTAAATCCTTTATGTTTTTATTTATCTTACTATATCAAAAGCTTAGGTTAGATGCAATGATAAAGTAGGCAAACCATAAACTGCCTGAAGGGATAAGAGGAATTGAAAGTTCCCTTGCTTGGGTGAATTAAATGGATACAAATCATATGATACTCATCTGGAGAAAATTTCATATATGTCCTGATGGAAATTAAATGTGAAAAAAATAAAAAACACGGTGTTATGGAAAATTAAATCATGACCGATAAAATAAATTCATCTCCCACAACGAAAAATGGGACCATATTCTATGTCAAAACAAAAAAAGTATTCCTCACCTGCTATCCCAATCCTCCTTTCGAAGACACAAGTCACAATCAGTCACTGTAGGAGAAAAACAGTCATGTCATTATTCCTTGAACTGACATTTCTCTGTCCCTTTCAGTAGTGGTCTTCCTTTTAGGCCAATAACATTTCAAGCACAATATGTTTCAGCTTAGCATTTAAAAAAAAGTCAGCTTCAATTCCATGCATAAAAACTGTCAGAATTATGGAAAATATAAAGTTGAAAAAATTCCATCATGTGGAGTCCTCACTTAAAACAAAATCGCCCAGAATCATTAAGTAACAATCACTACAAACAGTAAAATAAGGGCAAATGAATGAAAAATTGTATACAAATTTTGCTTTCTTCCACCCAAACCTTTTTTACTGCTAAAATTAAACCCTGGGGGTATGAGAGTAAGAAAACTACCCATATACCACCTGCCTATCACAAAATGTAACAAAGAGTGGCAAAAGCAGGGGCTTAAAATCTTCCCTTCTTGTATTATTTCCTTCTAAAAAAAAAAAAAAAAATCAAAAGGACTTGTCCTCTGAGGCTCAAGCAGGGATGTCAGAACATGTAACTAAAACAGAGATGAGAAAAAGAGATGGGTACCATGTCTGATGCAAGAAACCTGGATGTGAAATGGGAAATAAAGTTCTGAGTTCGTGAGAGGATTACAAGGAAAGATGAGGTGACACTTCAGATGATGAACGTGATGTGAGAATGTGTTAATATGTGCACGGAAGTGAGTTCAAAACTGATTTAGGTAAGAATGAAAGTTGTCTATGTGAAGTAGATGACTGCTAGCTTTTACACCTGTTAGCAAGGATAGTAAAGGAAAAAACAGTGAATACTGGAAGGAGATGAGTGAGTATTTTGGCAGTTCTGATGCACAGGATCAAATCTTCTTGGTACTAAAGGAACTAATTGCAAGTGTGGGGTCAATGGCAACCGTAGGTAAAACTGGAAGACATGAAGTCCATATCATGAATGAAAGAATAATGCAGCTTGTAAAGTTAGAGTGCTTAAAGTGGAATGGTGGGAGGGAATATTTGGTTTAAAAGCAAGTCAGGCATGCAAAGGACAGGTTGCAGAATGTGAACATGCTGAGAAGAGTGGCAGGTGGAATTTCTGATCTAATGAAGGTGAGCATGAAGGTTGTTGATGGATTTACGAAGAGTAAATGACTAGTGTGAAAGAAGTGGTGAAGTGTGCAAGACTGGAAAAGTGACCTGTGTGCAAAGATACCATGAGAAACTGTAAGAAGAATGGTACAGGGTGACAGCCAGTGAAACTAGGAAAGTGGAAGAGGAATGCAAGGTGTTTAAGGAAGCAATGATTAAGTGTGTAGATGAGGTAAATGGCATGCAAAAGGTGGGAAGTGGACATGAAGGGTAATGAGTAGTGGAACAAGAAAGTTAACTTGCCATTGAAAGAGTAAAGGGAAGGGAATAGACTGCTCCTACTGGGAAGGGGTGTGAGTAATTGGGAGGAGCAAAGTGGCAGGAACTAAAGGACAAAGGCAGAACATATGAAAAAGAGGGTAGATGATAGATGAAGAGAAAGAGCATAGATCAACTTCTGAGAAAATACAGACTAAGATTGACTATCTAATTTCTTAATATGATGATGCAAGGCTCAATGCTATTTTCATTATTTGACGAAATAATGGTTCCCATCCCCTTTTGAATTCCCAGCTGATGTCTGATTCCAACACTTGTCTTTAGGTGTCAAGAATTCTCATGCAGGAAATTTTTTTACATGTCTCAGTCACCCATAGCTCATAAATTAAATGTGTACTGTATGTTGAATTGTCATTTTGACACTTTTATGCCCATGATCTGTGATAACTAGGGCAACTGATAGATAGTGATGAAGAGGAAAGCTTTTCATTTTATTTCTCATCTAAAGTACAATAGGAGGAGAAACATATGTGATGTTTAGTGAAGCTAATGGCCACAGTGAGTTACAATATATTTTTAGGCAAATTTTGACAACAAAAATGATATAACTGGTAGTGAGATGAATGAAAGTGTAGCTTTTGAAGGTTGAAAAACCTTTTCTCTTGAAGATGATGTCCTGTGAGGAATGAGATATTCCTCAGGGATATCACAGTAAAGATCATTCATATGTTTACCAAACTGATGTGGAAGCTCTCTTTCATTCACCCTTTTTGGTCACTCCTTGGACCATCAAATTCTTCTGCTCATTAAACGGCTCCACTTTCTGCCAGCCAGTAAATATCATCTCACTGATGTCACTAACCCACCTGCTACCGGCCATTCAATGCTCACACCCTTGGGGACACACGACTCGCATCCATATAGCACCATCGTACTAGTAAACCATCAAACATACCTCTCTTTGTCCTTACAAACAGTAACCTCTCTTTTCATACACTCCTAAATGTACCCAGGATCTTTATCTCTACATCCATCCTACAGTTAAATTCAGCTCCCAGTTCCATACACTACCAGGTCCAATTCCAGGTCTCTAAAACACCCCACTTCCTCCAGGTTTTCTCCATTCAAACCAAACTGTCTCACATGCTAAACATCATTACCTTACCTTTTTCACGATTGTCTACAGTTTCCAATGCTAGTGAGGTAGCACCAGGAACAGATGAAGAATGGGTATATTCACTCAAATCCATTCTCTAGCTGTCATGTGCCACTCCACATGCCCTGGTTCAGTCCATTACAGCATGTCATCCCTGCAAACCACATCAATCCAATTCAGTCTATCCCATGCATGACTTTCATCTTCATTTATGTTTAGGGCCTGACCACTCACAATATTTTTCACTCCAATCTTCCATCTCCAGTTCGGTCACTCCCTTCTCTTTTCCCCTTCACACACTCCTACCACAGACTTACCTTCACCTAGAACCACTCGCTCTCCTCTCCTCCTACTCATACACAGGCCTTACGTTTTTGACAGAAACTTCTCACTGCTTCTTGTACCTTTCCTTCCACATCATATACTTGTAAGACCTTCCAAAAGGCATCTCTATCACCCCTACCATATGCTTTCTCCAGATACATAATTGCCACATACAAATACTTCTGTTTCTCTAAGTATTTCTCACACATTTTTCTGAGCAAAGAACTGATCCACACATCCTCTGTCACTTCTAAACCCACACTGTGCATCCCCAGTTCAATGCTCTGTACATGCTTTCACCCTCTCAATCACCATTCTCTCATACAACTTATCAAGGACACTCAACAAACTTATGCCTCTGTAGTCTGAACACTAACCTTTGTCCTCCTAGCCTTTATACAATGGCACTGTACATGCATTCTGCCAATGCTCAGGCATCTCACCTGGACCTATACATGCACTGAAAATCATAACTAACCAATCAGCAACACAGGCATCCCCTTTCTTAATAAATTCAACCAAAATACCATCCACTCCAGCTGCCTTGCCACATTTCATCTTACACAAGACTTTCATCACAAAATCATTCTCCATGACTCCTTCACTTCATACATCTCCCTTACCCTAACACCCTACATCTGATACCCATCATCAAACACATCTAACAATCCTTCAAAATACTCTCTCAATCTCCTCCTCACCTCATCACTACTGTTACCAATTCTCCATCCGCCCCATTCATTGTTGTTTCCATTTGTTCTCTTGCTTTTCTCACACAATTAACTTCCTTCCAAAACATCTTCTCCCTCAAGTTAAATGATTATCACTCACCACAACTCTCATTTGCCCTCTTGTACAACCCCTGAACCTTCCTCATGACCTTACTTTTATGCGCTTAAATCTCAACTTCCTCCCCTCACACACTCTCCTAAACAGATATAGCTAGGGCAGTATCTCACTTAAGTCTGCCACTTAAGCTGTTTCATCTGCAAACAACACCTCATTCACCTCCCAGGACCCTCTAACCCAACACACTGCATACCTACCTCTCTCTCCTAAGCCCTCACATTTACCTCTCTCAACACCCCACCCTCAAACAGAATAAACAGCTCTGATGAAATCACACACCCTTGACACAGTTGCATCTTCACCTGGAACCCATCGTCTTCTTCTGTTCCTACTCATCACACATACACACTTTACTCCCTTGATAAAAACACCTCATAACTTCAAGTAGTTTTCCTCCAAAACCATATGCTTGAAGCATCTTCCAGAAAGCACCTCTATCAACCCTATCATACATTATCATACACTTTTCAAATTACTTATGCTTCTGGAATTCAATCATTCTCTCTTGTCTTCCTTGCCTTTACATAAGGGCACTATAAATGTATCATACCAGTTCTGAGGAAACTGAACTTGGGCCATAAAAACAGTGAATAATCTGAATAACTAATGAACAGCATTATCAACCTTTACTAAAGGAAATCAATCATTAAAATCCAATCCACTCCTTCTCTTTGCCACATTCCATCTCACAAAAACTTCACTCTCTTCACCATACCATTTGCCAAGATTCTCTTATTCCCCAAGCTTATTCATTTCAAACAAACATATCCACCATCCTATAACCTGACACATCCAATAGTCTTTCAAATAACTTACCTATTACTTTGCCTGCTACCACTTCATCATCTGCTCCCTCGCAGTCATTCCCATTCTTTTTCTTGTTCTCTTCACACTATTTACCTCCTTCGAAAGCATTTTCTTTTACTCACTTAAGTTCATCAACACTCTATCTGTCCTGATCTGTCACTTGCCATTTTTTTCAGCTCTAATACCTTCTTTTGATCTCCTGCCACTTTTTCTTGTACTCCTAATAATTCACACTCCTTCCCTGCACATACCATCCACATACCTCTTGTTTCTCCTTCATTAGCAAATTAACTTCCTCATTCTACCAATAACTACCCACACAAGTAAGCCCTGCTCCTATAAACAACTTCCACTTCTCCCACTCCATTTGTTTCATTTATTCCCATCCTATGTCACTCTTTGCTCAATCTCTCCTGGTATACCTGTATACAGGCCTCTTTTCCAAGTGAACTTACTTTCACCATTTCCTTCAAACATACTATTTCCCTTTTCCTAAAACCACTGGAAACTTTCACATTTGTCTTCATCAAGAAATTAAAAGAGATTCCACCTGCTACCCCTCTTAGTATGCTCACATCCAAAACCCTCTCCTTTACATGCCTGTCAATTTTTAGCACACAATCCAATATTGCTTGATGACCCCATCTCTATTCACTAATTTACATATATGTATTTATCTTCCAAACTAAATAATCATCTATGAAGTTAAAGTTAAATGGATGCAACCAAACATAGGTACATAAAAAGACCCATCCTCTGCATAACAGAGTAGACAAAGAGGTACCACTCTCATACTCTGTATTTGGTTTATGCCATTTTTAGAATATAGCACATGGTCCATGTACACTGTTTCTCAATTTACAAGGGCTTCAGTTTGGTATAATGCAATCATCATTGACTAGGCAGCGTGGGGGTGTGGCACTACCAGAGACGTGCAAGAAGCATGCATATGCATGGCATGGATACATTCTATAGTCAATGAGTACTATGGTATTTTGTGTTCCAGTTTACTATATAGTGCAATTGTTTTGCCCCTTGCAACATGCCAACGTGTCTTTTAAGTTCTCCTGGTACTGGTGGTGCTAGAAAGCATAAAGGCATCATCAGTGAAGTTAAGATGGATGTGTTCAAGCATATGAGAGGTGAATAAACAGCTGATGTTAAGCATGCCCTTGCATTTAGTGAATCTAAGTGGTTGCAATCTAAAGATAATCTAAGTATTAAACCAAAGTTCAAAGTTAAAACAGAGATGTACTATGGTGGAACTCACTGTCTGCAGAGCAG
>JAUUED010835007.1:0-10723 GCA_032361865.1 Panulirus pascuensis | reverse complement strand
GGAAAAATCTTAGATTTTTTTTGGGTTTTAATTAATTTGTTGTTTTTGTGATGATGGTTGTATCTGAATATAGTTTTTGACTACTGTTGTACTTTTCATGTAGAAGCAGTTGATCTGTTCCACTGTAGTAATGTCTCAAGGGAAACACTGTCTGGGGTTGTTAGTGCAGGTGGGATCTACATATGGTAAGTGTTTACTTCTGCGACCCGTGTGCTCAAGTAACGTTTCTGTTATGTATATATTTCTTGATATCAATGTCCATGTGGTTGTTAGTGGTTTGATAAAGCACTGGTAACCTGGGTTTAAGAAGTTTGTACTGTGTCCTTTTTAGATGTCTGTGGTGATACCTGGTGTGTTTGTGGTGATGCCTGTTGTATTCACAGTGATGCCTGGTATTTGTGATGATGCCTGACATGTTTACAGTGATGCGTGATGTGTTTATTGGGATGCGTGGTGTGTTTGTGATGATGCTTGATGTGTTATTGGTGAGACTTAGTATGTTTGTGGTGAGACTTGGTGTGTTTGTGATGCTTAGTGTGTTTTGGTGATATCTGGTGTGGTTGTGATGATGCTGTTTGTGTTGACTTTTGGAAAAGTTTTATACTGTCTCCCTCCTTATCCACAACATTCTTTTCAAAGTCTCGTTGTGCTTTCCATGTTGTCCCGCTATACTTGTTTCTTACTGCCTTATGCTTTAAAAATGCTGGCTGGCTGGGATACCGCCTGCATCGTCGCTTTTTGACATTTGTTAAACCACACTTATTTTTTTTTTTTGGACCTGCCCTCAGTGTTTGAGGCTAAAGGTAATCATATTCGTAGTGCTTCATTATGAATTTCTTAAAGTTTCTCAGCACAATGCCTGGGCCCCTGACTACTGAACTATATTTCCCAGTTTCTGTTACAGGAGAAATTGTTGTGTGTAGTTTCCGCGATAATAACTCCTCTTTAAAACGGGTTTCATCTCCTCTCTTTTCACGTTCTCAGTTACCACATCATCAGACTCCAGCACTGCATGATTACTTTTTCCAGTTGGTGTATCACATGTGACATTCTCACTTTCCATGCTAATATGAGCAGTGATTGTGTATCATTCCCCGTGATCCTCGCGTGCTCAGGGAAATGCCATTATAGGAGATTTTCCATTAGACACTAGGAACTATGACTCTCTGCCTCCATATGAATGCAAATTTCCTCAGTTGCGCTCATGATGATTGCAATCCTCAGTTTCATTACCTTACCATCTCTGGAAATTGCGTGTCTTACTGCTTCATGTACTATTCTGATTGCTTCTTCATCGTTGTCATTGTCTAATTGTTCTGGTTTGTTTGGATATTTTGGAGGATTATATATGATTAACACCACTCTGATTTTCTTTCCTGCAGTTACTTATCCCATAATTCACTCTTTGAATAGCCTATCTTCTAAGGCTCTCCTGTTAAAACGGTTAATTTTCCTCCTCCTCCTCTGTCTTGTCTTTCCCTTCTTGCCATCATGTGTTCCTCTGGACAGAACAGGTGAGTTTCTAACTGTTAAGTAACATTTCCCTCCACAACTTCAGCAAAATTTTCCATATTTTTTTTCCTCGAGTTCCAATTCGGTACTCGCTATCACTAGTCCATCTTCATTTTTGTACATCGTTTTCACCATCACATTTCCTTCACTTAACAGTACCTCTCAGCGGTACTGGCAGGGATGCTCCGTCCTCTAAGCACATTTGTTGTCTCTCATATTTTGCTTCTTTCACTTTCCCTTGGTCTATCTCCTCTGATAAAGACCCCGCTAAATTCCTCCTTGTCTCTTGGATACATAACTCCAAATCGAATGTAACCATTGATATCCTGTTCTCCCTACTATATCCACCAATTCTCGTAATTTTATGACAATGTCAATAGCCTCTATTAGTCTTGTGATCTCCATTCTATCTCTCTTCACCCTTTTCTCTTTGTGTGGAGCATAGTCTTCTCATAGTCCAAAAATCATTAGTAATTTACGTTTATCATCCTCCTGCTTCACTTATCTTCTTGTTATTGGTGCCACCCTCGTCTCAGCTAAATCCTCTAGTGTTTATTAGTCATCCTTCATGTCTCTGGTATTCTCTAAAATCATTTTTACCAACAAGTGCTGTTTCTAGACTCTATTTTTTGAAACCTTTCATCTACAGGATCTTGTTTCCTTGATTGTTCTGTCTCTGTGGAAATTATTCTCTTTACAGCTTCACTTTACTTCCTCTATTTCATTGTCCTTAAATCTCAGGTCCACTGCATCAATATGCTCTGATTCTGTTGAACAATCCAAGAAATTGTTCCTGCTTCAACTTTCCGCCCATTATTAATAGTCAATATAGTGTCTGTGTTCTATGTTAACAAGCTTAACTTAGCCTGGTCTGACTGGCTGGTCTACTTTTTCATGCCTTGTTTTATGGACTTCTACTGATCTGGATTCAGTTACATAATCTTCTGGTTCGATGTTCTTTACATTAACAGTCATTTAGAATCTTACTTTACCGAACTTAGCAAACTCCTCAACATATTGTTTGAGAGATCTGTTCCTCTTCCCCCCCATTGCTATTTTACCTCTCATTCTGCCACAGTGAAATGTTAAGCTTAGAAGCTGTTTTTTTTTTTTTTCTTTGAAGCTCCTCCATAAACTGCTCCTCCTCTTTTTATTACATAGGCCAGGAGAAGCTGTAGTTCTGAATCATGGGACAAAGACCACTGCTCCTGTCGTGCTTCTCTCTCTCTCTCTCTCTCTCTCTCTCTCTCTCTGTATGTGTCTGTGTGTGTGTCCCACACCACTCCACAGTATTCCAGTGAGTGTCGGACGAGTGTGTTATAAGTAATAGTTTATATTTTTGGTTAGATTATAAGTTTCTTCTAAGGAATCCAAGTGTTTTGTTTGTTTTGGATGTTGTGTTGTTGATTTTTGTGTTCCATTCGAGGTCGGAGGACATGTGGATGACGAATATTAGTGTTGCTGGTGAGTAAAGGATGTATGTGTGTGTTGCAGGTGTAGCTGCAGAAGACTGGCATATATCATCTGATGAAGTGGGCAGGCGTCCCTCGCTTGGTCTGCTTGACATATGCTATCCATTCTCTCACCCACCGCTTTGGTCGTACATAATATTGAGTAATACAAAACCTACCAATGAATTACGAAGAAACTATAAGAAATTTTCAGTATATAAGTCCAGAAACTGGGGTGCAGCCGCAGATGCCTCCCTAGAAAAAGACGCTTTCCCCCAGGCACCTCCAGAAAAGAGGTGCACCCCACGTGCCCTTCCCCTTGCAAATTCGTTACGGCTCTGCTTTTGATGCCGTTTTTGCTGCTCACTATCGGTCTTTCTTCAGCAAATTTGTCTCCTCAAGCTGGTTGACCAGCTGGTGATGCATAATCGCATTTAGTTTAATATTTGTTTTAAATAGTTTTAGGATAATTATATTATCTGTGTCTCGAGGTGGTTTTAATCCTGAATGGTACATAGATTACCGTCAGCAGAATCCTTGATACTTTGCTAATCCCCCAAGTCCATATCTATTTCACAGGTTCTTGAATATGTTTTACCTGCAAGACGATAACATGGGTTCATTTCAGTGTGTGCTGTCTTTATCTCACTGCACCTGGTCAAGTAAATTTCGACTTACCAATGTTTTGAGAATCAGGCATCCCAGGCATGTGATACAATCTAGCAAGGTGCGGCCTTCGGTAGGCAAAATTCCTACATGTTATCTGCTTCAGTGATTATCTATTTAACTTTTTGGGCAAGTAAAGTAATTAATGACGAAAGATTATAATGAAGAGCCAGTATAATCAGGGCACTTAAAAGGACAGACACTGAACTTGTTAACAGTGAAAATATTGACAGAAAGACTTGTGGTCGATTAAAAAGTAAGAAAAAAAATTATAGACTGCTTCAGGTGTCCACCAGGCGTGTGTTGGTGCGAGACCACAGCTTGAGACTGGGCTAGGGAACACCCCGGCTGACCTGCTGCCCTACTGTTTCAAGCTGGGCCAGGGAACACCCGGTCAACCTGCAATACCATTTTTCTAGGATTGCTGCTGACTTCTGCAGCAGACCTGCCCGTCAGTAAGACTGTCTGCTGCAGCAGATCCTCCCATCAGGAAGGTTGGCTGCTGCAGCAGAGCTGCACTTCTGTGTAAGGTTTAAAACAGATATTTATCATCTCTGAAAGAAAGACTTTAACTGCCATGCTTTGTCTACGCTTATTAGTAAGGTATTCAGGCCCGGGGAGAGACCTAACACCACTGGTGCAAACTGGTTATCTCACCAGACGAACCACTTTATATGGGGCTCTTTCCTCACACCACCGGTCCCTCACCGGTCTGGGACACTGTGCACACACCGCCGGCCCCTCACTGTTCTGGGACACTGTCCACACACCATCGGTCCCACACTATTCTGGGGCACTCTCTTTACATAACGTAGGTCCAGAGACCACCATTACATCATAAAACTTTTATATTATTGAAGGTTCCGGGTCTTGGAGTTTTGGGTGGACAAAGAAATCCTCAGACAAACACAAAACTGTAAAGCCTGTGACAACTTGGGGAATAAAAGACTGTTGGCAGGTGCCGCCTCTCGGGTTGCTTAGTCGTAAATATTACTTCCAGCCGGGACCAAAGTATCAGCTGACGTCGATGTAAGTAAAGTTGGGAACAAGAGTAGAAAAATACTTTATGACAAGGTAAAAAAATATTTCAAAATTTTTCACGGAGCCTGGCGCAGCGTCAGACATGATCTTTAACCTTAGCCCGTCGTTTGTCGCCGTTGTAGTGTGCGCCAAGGTCAAAGGTCACGAGAAATGCCGGGAGAGGAGGACGGGAAGGCCTGGTGAACCGGATGGGTGGAGGGGACGTGCCAGACAGAGGCAGGAATAGGTTGAAACTACAGAGCAAGGGTCATACATGCAGGGAGAGCGTGCGTGGTCTTAATGTTACCTTGAGCCCTGAAGGTGTTCAATGTTTTTCGATTGGTAGTTACAAAAGTGACGCTGTCTGCCTTAATGACTCTGGCAGTCGATAAGCTTAAAGCCGAAATACCAACCAACCTACTTCAGAGAGGGAGGGTTGCACTGATAACGCTCATGGAGGAAGGGCAATGTTAGTACCACACATGCAAGGATGGCACCACAAAGGGAGAGAAGAATGGGTTGGTGCCACACTGGAAGGGAAGGATCAGTTGGTACATCATAGGGATAGACGGTTTGGAGGGAGGGATGGAGTAGTGCCAAGCATGACGGGAAGGATTCGGACAAGTGGGAAGGACAAATAACAGGAAACTGATGCATCATGCTACGGTCATGTACTGGAGGACAGTAGTTGTGTCCTGAGGTCCTAATCTTATTTGCGGTAGATAGGACATTAAGGTAGGAGGCGCCTCCCTACCTACATTATGGCCCATCAGTAAGCAGGAGAAGGGCTCAGAAGGAACTCTGTATCTTATGGAGAGAGTAAGCTACTGTAGAAATTGTATAGGAAAGTGTGAATGGTGTCTGCAAGGAGATTCAAATCTGAAACAGAGGAAAAAACGTTGATGTTTTGAAACAAGAAATCAGTCTGAATGTTTTTCCTTCTTGAAGCATGTGTATCTAGCGATTTAGACAAGTTGATGGAATGGTCAGAAGTAGCAAATGAATTTTACTATAGACAAATACAAGGTAATACATTCTGTTAAAAATAACTTAGGATGCCTGAAGCGTTATGAGAAGGGAGGGAAAAAAAACCTTAGAGTGATTATCAGTAATGACTGAATGTAGAAAAGAAAAAAGCCCAGCTGTATATAATAAAGCGAGCAGAATGGTAGGTTTCATAGTTAAAGATATGAATTGCGGTCATATATGATAAAGAGAATGTTATTCGATTCTGTTCACAGAGCTGAATCGAAGACGAGGAAAACTAGAATGATTTCAGGAAAGTTCAACAAAGCTAATTCCATCACTTAGAAATATCTTTTGAAGAAAGCTTCAGAGGTCTAAGTTTATTCTCTAAAACAGCACAACCTCAGAGTTCTAATAGAAGTTTTCAGAATACTGAATGATTTTGACTTAATAAGATGTGAAAATTTCTTCACGGCAGATAGAGATTCACTGACCAGAAAGAGGAACGAGATGTAATAGCAATGTGGAGCAAAGGGTTTTCAGCTGTAGAGTTGTAAAACAATTAAAAGAAAAAAGAATCTACGACCAGGTGCTTTAAATGCGAAGACCATCAAGGCCTTTAGATCAAGACGACATATTCTTGAGTGATATCTGTTGTTAGTAAACACGTCTCTTTCAAGAAAAATTAACACCTTCAACCTTTCCCTTTTCAGAGTTCTACCACAGTGAGGGAGTCTGTTTGGAGATGGGAACTTTTCTCCTTTCACAGTCTTCTGTAGAATCCCCACATGGCCGTACACATCTTCATTACTGCTTGGTGCTTCTTCCCAGCCTTATTTCCTGCCGGCAGTTGAGCCAGAGAGACAGACTGGTGAGGAGGTGCCTTCTGCTTTACGATCCTATTTCTTCCACAATTAAGATTATGACCGCAGATAACCACATCACAGAGCGACAGGCGTCCTGTTATCTGTCGCTCCCATGCTCTCCCGCGTACCACCCGACACCCACACCACCACACACTGGTTTCACACCACCACCTCCACCACCAGAAGCATCACCCCCCAGCGGTGGTGGCGGGCGGCGGCAGTGGTGGAGGCATTAGCATGAATGTTGAGATGAAGGAGTTAGAGAAGGAGGAGTTGGTGGTGGAACAGGGTACTCTGCCCTTCAGTATCACCAGCCGTAAGGCTCATTGCACCCTGCTGACGACGACTTGGCTCAACCTAATTGAGTTTCCATTAATGTTAGTCGAGTGTGCAGGAGGACCCGCCGAGAGGCTTTCATTATGTCCGTCCAGCCTTCATCACTGGTTTCTGAGTACCTCCACTCGCACCAGTACCGCCACTCGCACTAGTACCGCCACTCGCACTAGTACCGCCACTCACTAGCACCACCACTGGTACCGGTAACACCACTTACACTAGTACCGCCACTCACACCGGCACCATCTCTCGAACCAGGACCACCACTCTTACTAGTACCTCCACTTGCGTCAATGCCACCCTCGCACCATTACCACCAGTCGCACCAGTACCACCATTCCTATGAGCGCCACCACTTGCACCAGTGCAACTACTCGCACAAGTACTACCACTCGCACCAGTACCACGAATCGCACCACTACCGCCACTCGCACCAGTAACACCCCTCGCCCCAGTACCACCACTCGCACCAGTACCACACTTACACCAGCGCCACCACTCGCACCAGTACTAGGAAAAAAGACAATTCCAGGCATTCATCAATAACCCCCTCCCCCATTAGAAAGATCTGGAATTGGTATAATCCATAAACCTTAGGATGAAGACAAGCACATCCCAGCAAGGAAACAGTAGTATAGAGCAGGAATAGTCATGAAAACTGAGGAAGGAAATTCAGAGTCACATTTGTCTTCATGATATGAGAAATTCACTACTCGGTATAAATGCAGAGTAGTGACTCGGACGTCAGAGTTAGCCAGGTACTTTATTGACTTCAGTATCATCCTGACGCTTTACAATACAATGGGCTGCCACAATCACTCCGAACAGGGTGATTAATACCACAATCAGAACTGTTAACAATGGTATATGAAGATGCCATTTGACGTAAAATGGTAACATATGGAATACACTGGAACTAGAATGAGGCATACTTACTTAAACATAAGTAGAATCTTCACTAGTTCATTGAAATATAAGTTTAATAGCATTCAATAGTGTTACATGATGTGTTAAGTCCGTGTGTTCTTTCTAAACCTAAAGTAATCAAGAGTCTGATGCTATATTGTATATTCTTAATGGTGTCGGGTGCCTCGAGGTTCCATCACAAGCCACTACCACAGGCGTCTCACTGGGGAAAAACAAGAAAGCTGCGTTACGAGTGTGAGCTGGGACACAGTAGACTGACTCACATTTCTACGGAATACTGAAATTTCTATTAATGGCTGATTCATAGAAGTCCTCAAGGAATGAATGAAACATCAGGTGGGCAGGACATATATCTAGGTCATTATTTCCTTTCTCACATTGTTGGACGCCATGATACGGCTTGAAAGGCTAAACTTGTTATGTCTGAAGAAAATAACATTTCCTTCCGGTTATGTCCACATTCTGTGAATTATTATCTACAAATGAGGGGAAAGGGATAGATGATAATGAGTTTACCGTCGGGCCCGTCAACCGGTCGCCGTGGGGCAGGAACCGACAGGTCAGGCCAGTCAAACAATCTCCAAGGGGCAGGAACATACGGCTCAGTCCAGTCACCGAGCCTGCTGATTGGCAACTCCAGGAATCTCTGTTGTTGTTGAGTGAGCTTGCTTGGTGGTGAGTGGGTTATCCCAGTTTTGAGTGGGCTTGATCGTGGTGAGTGGGCTTGCCACCCGTTGAGTGGACTTAACCAGTGTTGAGTAGACCTGGTTTGTATGAGTTGGCTTCCTTCGTGCATGTTTAACAGTCCTCATCAAGCTTGTCGTAGTCAAAACTGCGGTGCATGACAGGAAGTAATGCTGAGCAGATCGGACCACTGATGATAATCAACAGGGGTGGATGATTACACAAGTCAGACACTACTGGCGGGAATGAAAGGCAGACGATGTACACTGAGTGGCAAATGTACTCACCTGGTGCCCATGAGTGGTTGATATACCCTCATTGGAAGGTGGGCAGATCTAGTGACTTGGTACATGTTCACTCAGTTACATGTGTATTGAACTGATGCCCAAAAGTGACATGTCAACTCAGTGGCACGTGTTCTTACCTCGTGACCAAGGATGACAGATGTACACTTACCAGCACTTGTACTTCTGCACAGCTGGTAAGGGCGGCAGCCTCCCCGTGAATCATCCTACTGGCCGAGGATGGCCTAACCAAACTGGATATGGGGTCATTACTGGGTGACTAGGTCGACCCAGCAGTACTGGGTACAACAGTTAGAATAGCAGATGGTCACAATATATTAATGGCGGATGGTCACAGTGGTCGGAATGGGTGGCCATAACAATTGGAATGGGTGGCTGCAAAGTTGAAATGACAGATGGCCGCAACAATTTGAATGGGACAGCCCTAACAGTCGAAACAGGTGACCACGACAGTCAGAGTGGATGGGCACAATTGATGGAATGCGTGACGCAACAATCGAACTGTTAACCACAACAGTCGGAATGGGCGACCACAGTAGCCGGAATGGGTGACCACAATTGTTGGAATGGGGGATGGTCGCAATAGAAGGCCAATTATAGGGCGCTCATTGGTTTATTAGACACAAAACAATACCTGATCACGATTTTTAAGCAGTATATTCCAAGCCCCGTAGAATTTTCACCAGCGATGGCGTTTCTAGTTGTGTTTATTAAAGCTCTGGGTTCTATTTCAGACCACATCACTTCTTTTTCAATGAACAGCAGCTCGATATCAGAGTGCAAAAACAATAGGCATTACTGAGAAACCTGAAATGTATTTGTAGGCATCATCATAGTGAAGGATTATACACATTCATTGTTGTCGGAACTGTTTTTCTTTGCACAGTGTTGTGGAGGGAATTACCAGAGAAATCAATACGAATAACGTGGCCTCAATAAGTGACCTGAATTTTCAAGTCATGTTTTACTAATTAGCATCGGATACTGCTCTTATTATACTCGCACTGGCACGGCCAATCATACTTTTGTTTTTCAGAGGCAAACTTGACACCCGGATTTCCAGATTCCTGAGCAATGGCTAGTTATCAGAGCAATGGCCACTGAGGACCAAACACCTGGTTAGATGCAGACAACTGATGAGGTGAGATCTGATAAAACGTATGTTGAGTACATGAATATCAACATCAATGGCATCTTGAAATTCTAGCATCAACTGAATTTCTGACCACTTGTATCAAAGGTATCTCTACCTTCTGGTATCAAGAGGATATTTAACTTCTGGTGTCAAGAATACCTTTACGTCCTTGCTTCAGTAACATTTTTTGCATTGTCTCACTGATAGACTTCCAACCGCGAGGGAAGGTTAGTCAGGTAGTCACTTGGGACGTTATCCTTAACTCAAGGTATAACACTCCATGTGACTTCCCTCTCCCTCCCAAACCTCTCATCTCCCTCCCACACCTCTCTTCTCCCTCTTATATTTATTTGCTCTTGAGTGCTAATAAAGACAGCTTTCGTACCATATACATGAAAATCCGCCACAAGAACTATAATGTTCGTAAAGTTGTTAATTGTCTTAGAGATGTATGTGTGACAAATGACGTTACGGGACTGAAGTCGGCGGGAAACGGATATAACCCCGCAAGCACGGATTGGGATTTCGTAGTCGTTATCTAAATCTTTAACTAAACCTTCATCTGTAGTATACATAATCATCATTTATGTTCGAATTAAATAGAAAATAATTTAAATGTACAAATATAGTTAACCCCCGTCAATATTGTCGATATTGAGGTTGATAGAGTAAGTATAACGAGCGACACGTTGTCCAAATACGTCCGGATACATCTGCTCTTGGCTTTTCGCTAAAATATTAGAAGGAAATCGTCTTAATAATTTCTTTCATCTTTACCCCATGATACTGTTAGTTTTAGTGAGAGAAAATATCGAGAGACAGCATTGTAATATTATTCTTTTGACACAAGTAATT
>JAUUED010833916.1:0-11626 GCA_032361865.1 Panulirus pascuensis | reverse complement strand
GAGAGAGAGAGAGAGAGAGAGAGAGAGAGAGAGAGAGAGAGAGAGAGAGAGAGAGAGAAAGAGAGAGAGAGAGAGAGCAAATTGAAACATCATAAGCTGAGGAAGTGAAATCCATCATAGGGGAATTACATTCATGAACACAAGTTTTCCCAATATAATTCTTAGGAATAAACCATACCTGAAATAACTTAGTTTATCATCAATATACTAAATTCTGCCATGATGTAATCTAGACAATATCTAATGAAAAATTTCTAAAAAAGTTACTGAAAAAGTGACAAAAGGGATGCTGTGAGCTTAAGGGGTTACTGGAGTGGGATGAGGTGGAGTGAGGGTTACTGAGATGGAATGGGAGAGGCATTAGGCTTATCTACATCACCCTATGACTTATATAATTCAGTAAGTGCTCCCATATTACAGGTAATGTGGATGATACTTTACAGAGGCTTACTGAAAAACGTGGTGATTAGGGCTTTTGGTGGAGGTGGAGTGGAATGGGGTACAGAGAGAGCTACAGAGAGGAAAAGAGAGACACAATAGGCTTGTCTAAGTTACCCCGTGAATTACATAATTTTTGTAACTGTTACCATATCACAGGTAAAGCAGAGGATATTAAATGGAAACTTAATGAAAGTTATGGTGATGTAGCTTCAGGTGGTGTTGGAGTGGAACTGGGTGGAATCCGGCTTAATGGGACTGAGAGAGAGGGGCAATAGTGTTGTCTGTCAACCCCTAAATCATCTGATTCAACAACTGTTGCGACATCAAGATCATACAGACTTTACAAATCCCTTTATAACCCTGAGATTTTCTAAATAAAACAATAGCGAGGCCTTTAGCTTAAAATCTGCCTCAGTATTCCCTCACAAGAAGAGCATCATGCAAGCTATGGCTGCCATGAACCTTGGAGCAATCTTTTTCTTCCTTGTTAATCAATATTCTGCCTTGCATTCAGTTCCAAAATAAGCCAGTCTCGTCAATATTAAACACTTGTTGAGGCGTGTAACCTCCCTTCTCAATAATTTTCTTTAAGTATGAGGCTATAGCTGACAGTTTCTCACCATAATCAAACCTCCTACATTACTCTAATTTCACCTCAAGAGTGACAGCCTTACATCGTGAACTCCCCTGAGTATTCTTAACATTCCTTGCAGACATAATTAAATGATTACTCTAAATTTGGAGCAAGTAAATACTGGGGTAGCAGGTACAGCAGTATACACAAACTGTGGCATGCAATAGGAAATTTCTTGTTTACAAGTGGACCACAGGGAAATGTGATACAAATGTACTTTGCCAGTTGGTCGGACATGAATCACATAGTATTGTGCCATAACACCATTAAAATAAGCACAATAAATACAAATATAACTTAAGAATCCAACACATTTCACTATCAAATGGAAAGATCATTTCTTTTTCAAATATCTTTATTTTTTCTTAAATGTTCACCAGTTCCTGTGTTAACAAGGTAATACTAGGAATAAGATAAGAAATGGCCTTATTTGCTCACATCCACTTTCTACTGTCATGTACAATGCACCAATACCATCTACAGTTAGGCCCCACAAACCTTTCCATGGTTTCTCCTGACCACTTCATATGCCCTAGTTCAACCCACTGACAGCACCTTGTTCCCTGTAAAGCATATTGCACCAATTCATCTATCCCATGCATGCCTTGCACCCTCCTACATGTCTAGAACCCAAGCTTTCAAAGTATCTTTTACTCCATCCTTCCATCTCCTCCTTAGTTTCCCTCCTTTTCCTTGTTCCTTTCACTTCTCTTTCACTAGCAACTTTATTTCTTCATCCAACCATTCACTACCCTTTCTAATCTGCTCACCTTCCACCTTTTGCATGCCACTTGCATCTCATGCACATGCCATCACTGCTTCCCTAAATTCCTCCCATTCTTCACCCACTCCGTTTCATTTACTCTCACCTTTTGCCATACTACACTCAATCTTTCCTAATATGTCTTCACACAGGTCTCCTTTCCAAGCTCACTTACTTTCACCACTCTCTTCTCCTGACATTGCTTCCTCTTTTTTTGAAAACCTCTACAAATCTTCATTCTTGTTTCCACAAGATAGTGATCAAACATTCCACCACCTGCCCCTCTCAAGCATATGTACATCCAAAAGTCTCTCTTTTACAAGCCTATCAATTAATACGTAATCTAATAATGCCCATCTGACCATCTCTCCTACTTACATAAGTATACTTGTGTATATCCCTCTTTTTAAACCAGGTATTCCCAATCACCAGTCTTCTTTCAGCACACAACCCCACAAGTTCTTCACCATTTCTGTTCATAACAGTGAATACCCCATACTTCCCAATTATATCCTCAACTGCTGCATTACTTACCTTCGCATTTAAATCACCCATCACTAATACCCAGTCTCTTACATCACTCAGCTGCTCCCAAAATACTTACCTCTCTTGATCTTTCTTCTCATGGACAGGTGCATAAGCATGTCTCACCATCTATTTTCAGTTCTACCCAAAATAATCTAGAATATACTTCCTCACATTCTATCACACACTCCCACAACTCCTTCTTCAGGAATGGTGCTACTCCTTCCTTAGCTCTTGTCCATCTTACCAACCCCTGACTTTACTCCTAAGACATTTCCAAACCATGGTTCCTCTTTACCCATAAGCTATGTTTAACTCTGAGCCAAAACATCCTGGTATTTTTCCTAAAACATACTACCTATCTCCCCTATCTTATCATCATGGTTAAATACACACATATTCAGATGCCTCAGCCAGAATCTTCGAGGACGATGAGCACTTCCTGCAATATATATACATTTACATATTTGTACTTGCTCGCTTTCCTCCATTCCTGATGCCACCATGTCCCACAGGACACGAAACAAATGCATGCAGGAAAAGAAAAAGATAGCATAAACATTTTCTTCAACCCCAGACCTGATAGTCACCCCCTGCATCAGCAAGGTAGTGCCAGGAAACAGACGAAGAAAGGCCACACCTGCTCACATCCATTCTCTATCTGTCACGTGTAATGCATTGAAACTAAATCTCCATATCTATCCACATCCAGGCCCCACAGACCTTTCCATGGTTTACTTTAGCTGCTTGACATGCCCTGGTTCAGTCCACTGACAGCACGTTGACACCAGTATACCACATCATTCCAGCACATTCTATCCAATGCAAGTCTTTCACTCTTCTGCGTGTTCAGGTCCTGATCAGTCAAAATCTCTTTCACTCCATCCTTCCATTTCCAATTTGGTCTCCCCATTCTCCTTGTTCCCTTCACTTCTGACTCAGATATCCTCTTTCTCAACCTTTCCTCACTCATTGTCTCTATATGTCCAAACCATTTCAGCACATCCTCTTCTGCTCTCTCAACCACACACCTCTCTTACCCTTTCATTACTTACTTAATCAAACCACATATTGCTCTCAGATATTTAATTTCCAACACATTCACCCTACTCCACACTTCCTTATCTATAGCCCATGCCTCGCGTCCATATAATATTGTTGGGACTACTATTCCTTCGAACATAACCATTTTTGCCCTTCCAGAAAACGTTCTTCACTCTCTTACCTAAGTAGGCTTCACTCTCTAAGGCAACTCTTCTACCTAGTGCCCTACTTTAACTCTCAGACACCTCTCATACCCAGCGTACTACTTCAATCTTGTCAGGTAGCTCTCCTAACCAGTGTCTTACTTTCACTCTAAGGAACCTCTCCTATCCAGTATCCTACCTTCACTATCTCTGGCACCCTCCTATCCAGTGTCCTACCTTCACTTACTCTGCCACCCCTTCTACTCAGTGTCCTACCATAACTTACTCAGGTATCTTCAACCCAGTGTCCTACCTTCACTCATTCTGATGCCTCTCCTAACCAGTGTCCTACCTTCAATCTCAATGACACCTCTCCTACCTGGTGTTCTAACTTCACTCTATCTGGCACCTTTCTTACCCAGTGTCTTACTTTCACTCACTATGGCAACTCTTACCTAGTGTTCTACCTTCACTTTCTCTGGCAATTCTACCCAGTGTCCTACTTTTACTCTCAATGACATCTCTCCTAACCAGTGTCCTACCTTCACTTTCTCTGGCACCTTTACTGCCCAGTGTCCTAATTTCACTCTCTGGCACCTTTTCTACCCAGAGTCCTACCTTCACTCTTTCAAGCAACACTCCTATCCAGTGTCCTATCTTTACTCTCTGCCACCCCTCCTACCCAGTGTCCTACCTTCACCCTCTGACACCTCATCTACCCAGTGTCCGACCTTCACACACTCTGGCACCTCTCCTACCCACTGTCCTTCCTTCACTCGCTAGCACCTTTCCTACCAACTGTCCTAACTTCACTCTCTCAGGCACCTTTTCTACCCAGTGTCCTACCTTCACTCTCTGGCACCCCTACTACCCAGTGTCCTACTTTCACTCACTTGACTCTCATGATTTTTCTTGCCATGGCCAGGTGCATAAGCACCAATAATTGCCATCTCTCGCCATCCACTTTCAGTTTTACCCACATCAATCTAGAGTTTATTTCCCTACATTCTATCACCAACTCCTGCTACTTTTGTTTCAGTAGTGCTACTCCTTCTTTGGCTCTTGTCCTCTCACCAACCCATGACTTTACTCCTAAGACATTTCCAAGCCTTTCTTCCCCTTTACCTTTGAGCTATGTTTCACTCTGAGCCAGAACATCGAGGTCACTTTCCTCAAACATACTAACTATCTCTCCTCTCATCTTCTTTACATCCACACACATTTAAACACCCCAGCCTGAGCCTTCAAGAAGGATGAGCACTCCCTGCCTAGCTCCTTTTGTTACTTCTATCAGAAATTTGAATACAAGAAAGGGGAGGGGTTCCAGCCCCCAATCCTACCCCCTTTAGTTGCCTTCTATGACACACAGGGAATGCGGAAGTAGAATTCTTTGTCCCCTACCCTGAGGTAGGGGATAAAGAATTAGACCTTCCCATTCCTCGCATGTCGTAGAAGGCGACTAAAAGGGGCGGAAGCAGGAGGCTGGAAACCCTCCCCTTCCTGTATATCAATTTCTAAAAGAGGAAACAGATGAAGGAGGCAAGCGGGGAATGTTTATCCTCCTCAAAAGTTCATATTGGTGTGTGTGGATGTAACCAAAAAGAGAAGAAAGGATAGATAGGTAGTATGTTTAAGGAAAGAAACATGGATGTTTTGACTTAGAGTGAAACATAGCTCAAGGGTAAAGGGGTAGAATGAGTTGGAAATGTCTTGGCAGTAAAGTCAGGGGGGGTTGCTGAAAGAAGAGCTAATGAAGGAACAGCACTACAACCAAAGCAGTTGTGGGAATGTGTGACAAAGTGTAATGAAGTAAATTCTAGATTTATATAGGTAAAACTGAAAGTGGAATGTGAGAGATGGGTGATTATTAGTGCTCATGCACCTGGCCATGAGAAGAAAGATCATGAGAGGCTAGTGTTTTGGAAGGAGTTGCGTGAGTGTGTCTGCAGTTTTGGTGCACTAGACCAGGTATTAGCGATGGGTGATTCAAATGCAAAGGTGAATAATGTGGCAGATGAGGGTATAACTGGTGTGCATGGGGTATTCAATGGTAAGAATGGGAATGGTGAAGAGCTTGTGGAGGTATGCTGAAAAAAGACTGGTGATTGGGAATACCTGGTTTAAAAAGAGAGATATACACTGGTATACATACGCAAGTAGGAGAGATGGTAAATGGGCATTATTAGATTACATATCAATTGATAGGTGTTTAAAAGAGAGACTTATGGATCTAAATTTGCTGAGAGGGGCTGCTGGTGGGATGTATGAACATTATTTTGCAAAGGCGAGGATGAAAATTTGTAGAGGTTTTCGAAAAAGAGGAAACAATGTCAGGAGAAGAGACTGGTGAGAGTAAGTGAGCTTGGAAAGGAGACTTGTGTGAAGAAATACCAGGAGAGACTGAGAGTAGAATGGCAAAAGGTGAGAGCAAATGAAGTGAGGAGAGTGGTTGAGAAATGGGAAGTATTTAGGGAAGCAGTGATGGCATGTGCAAGAGATGCATATGGCATGCAAAAGGTGGGAGGTTGGCAGATTAAAAAAGGTAGTGAGTGGTGGGATGAAGAGGTAAAGTTGCTAGTGAAAGAGAAAAGACAAGCATTTGGGTGGCACTTACAAGGAAGGGGTGCAAATGATTGAGAGATTTATGAGAGAAAGTGACTGGAGATCAAGAGGAAGGTACACGAGTTGAAAAAGAGGGCAAATGAGAGTTGGGGTGAGAGAGTATCATTAAACTTTAGGGAGAATAAAAGGATGTTTTGGAAGGAAATAAATAATGTGCAAAAGACAAGAGAAGAAATGGGAACATTGATGAAGGGGACAAAAAGGGGAAGTGATAACAGGTAGTGATGGAGTGAGGAGGAGATGGAGTCATTATTTTGAAGGATTGTTATATGTGCTTTAAGGATAAGAGTGGCAGATGTAGGGTGTTTTGGTTGGTAGGCGAAGTGAGAGAGTCATGGAAATTGGTTTAGTTAAGAGAGAAGAATTGATGAAAGTCATGCAGAAGATGAAATAACACAAAACAGTGGGATTGGTTGGTATTGCACTTGAATTTATCAAGAAAGGGGGTAACAGTGTTGTTTATTAGTTGGTAAGGATATTCATTGTATGTATGGATCATGGTAAAGTGCCATTGTATAAAGGCAAAGGGGATAAAGGTGAGTGGTCAAACTATAAAGGCATAAGTTTGTTCAGCATACATGGCAAATTGTATGGGAGGGTACTGATTGACTGGGTGAAGGTATTTAAAGAGCATCAGATTGGGGAGGATCAGTGTGGTTACAGAAGTGGTAGAGGATGTGTGGATCAGGTGTCTGCTTTGAAGAATGTGTGTGAAAAATACTTTGCAAACAGATGTATTTGTATGTGGCATTTATGGATCTGGAGAAGGCATATGATAGGGTTGAAAGATGCTTTGTGGAAGGTCTTAAGAATATATGGTGTGGGAGGTAAGCTGCTACAAATAGTGAAAAGTTTTTATCAAAGGTGTAAAGTGCATGTAAAAGTAGAGGCGAGTGAATGGTTCCCTGTGAAGGTTGGTCTGTGGCATTGTTGTTTACTTTGATTGTGGATGGGGTAAGTAAATGCAAGAATCTTGGAGATAGGGCAAGTGTGCAATCTGTTGGGGATGAGAGGGCCTGGGAAGTGAGTCAGATGTTGTATGCCAATGATACAGCACTGGTGGCTGATTCAAGTGAGAAACTGCAGAAGTTGGTGACTGAGTTTGGAAGAGAGTGTGAAAGGAGAAAGTTGAGAGTAAATGTGAATAAAAGCAAGGTTATTAGGTTTAGCAGGGTTGAGGGACAAGTTAGCTGGGATGTAAGTTTGAATGTGGAAAAATTGGAGGAAGCGAAGTGTTTTATATGTCTGGAAATGGACTTAGCAGCAAATGGAGTCATTGGGTGGGGGAGGGGTTAAAGGTTCTGGGGGCAAGGAAGAATGTGTGGAAAGAGAGAACGTTATCTCAGAGAGCAAAAATGGGTATGTTTGAAGGAATAGTAGTTCCAAGAATATCATATGGTTGCAAGGCATAGGTTACAGACAGATTGCCATTTCCTGTGTTAGTGAGGTAGTGCCAGGAATCTGACAAAGTAAGATACATCCACTCACATACACATATATACACATATATGCACATACACATACCTATACATGCATACATATACATATATACACATGTAGATATTCACACTTGCTTGCCTTCATCCATTCCCGGTGCCACCTTACCCCACAGGAAACAGCATTGCCACCCCCTACACCAGCAAGGTAGTGCCAGAAAACAGACAAAGAAAGGCCACATCCACTCATATCCATACACAAGCTGTCATGTGTAATGCACCAAAACCAAAGCTCCCTATACACATCCAGGCCCCACAGACCCTTCCATGGTTTACCCCAGACATTTTACATGCCCTGGTTCAGTCCACTGATGGCATGTTGACCCCAGTATACCACATCGTTCCAATTCACTCTATTTTGTTCATGCCCTTCACCCTCCTGCATGTTCAGGACCCTATCACTCAAAATTTTTTTTACTCCATTCTTCCAATTTGGTCTCCTGCTTCTCCTTGTTCCCTCCACTTTTTTTTTTTCTCTCTTCTTCTCAAGGCTCCAGTCACAGAACAAAAGTCCACATCAGGGCCAGGCCTTTATTGAAATACAAAGAATTATGAAAAGGAAAAAGAAAAGAGAAGGGAAAGTATTTACAAATTTTGGAGGATGTAAAAGACCTGTCTTTTGAAATGTGTCAGGTCATAGTTATTGGGAAAGACATAAGAAGGTAGAGAGTTCCAAAGCTTTGACGTGTAGGGAAAGAAACAGGTATCAAAACAGCCCACCCTTGAGTTGCAGATGGCCACACAATAATCATGTGACACAGCAGCTTGCCGAGTATTGCGAGGTCTAGCTAATAGTGTGGGCACACAAGCAGCCAGCTCTCACGAGCAGAAACCAAAGTAATACCTATAGAAGAGGGAGAGTGAACCAACATATATATATCCTCTATGTCAACCTTTCCTCACTCATTCTATCCATATGTCTAAACCATTTTAACACACTCTCTTCTGCTTTCTCTACCACACTCTTTTTATTACCACACATATCTTTTACCCTTTCATTGCTTACTCGATCAAGCCACCTAACACCACATATCATCCTTAAACATTTCATTTCCAACACATCCACCCTCCTCCGCAAAACCCTATCTACAGCTCATGCCTTGCAGCCATATAATGTTGGAACTACCATTCCTTCAAACATAACCATTTTTGCTCTCCATGATCACCTTCTCTCTTTTCAAACATTCTTCATTGCTCCCAGAACCTTTGCCCCCTACCCCACCCTACGACTCACTTCCACTTCCATGGTTACATTCACTGCCATGTCCACTCCCAGATATCTACAGCACTTCACTTCCTACACTTTTTCTCCATTAAAACTTCCATCCCAACTAACTTGTCCCTCAACCTTGATGAACCTAATAACCTTGCTTTTATTCACAGTTACTATCAACTTTCTCCTTTCACACATTCCTCCAAACTCAGTCACCAACTTCTCCAGTTTCTCACTCAAATCAGCCACCAGTGCTGTATCATCGGTGAACAACAACCGACTCACTTTACAGGCCCCCCTCATCCCCAACAGACTGCATACTCCCCCCTCTCTCTCCAAAACTCTTGCATTTACCTCTCTCACCACCCCGTCCATACAAACAAATTAAACAGCCATGGGGACATCATACACCCTTGCCGCAGACCAGCCTTCACTGGGAACCAATCACTCTCCTCATCCTATTTGTACATAAGCTTTATACCCCTGATAAAAACTTCTTGCTGCTTCTAGCAGCTTATCTCCTACACCATATATTCTTAAGACCTTCCACAAAGCACCTCTATCAACCCTATCATGTGCTTTCTCCAGATCCATAAATGTTACATACAAATCCATCTGTTTTTCTAAGTATTTCTCACACATTCTTCAAAGCAAACATCTGATCCACACATCTTCTACCACTTCTACAACAACACTGCTCCTCCTTAATCTGATGCTCTGTGCATGCCTTCACCCTCTCAATCAATACTCTCTCATATAATTTTCCAGATATACTCAACAAACTTATGCCTCTATAGTTTGAACACTCACCTTTATTCCCTTTGCCTTTATATAATGGCACTATACATGCATTCCGCCAATCCTCAGGCACTTCACCATGATCCATACATACAATGAATATCCTTACCAACCAATCAACAATACAGTCACCCCCTTTCTTAATAAATTCAACTGCAATACCATCCAAACCCCCTGCCTTGCTGTATGTCATCTTCCACAAGGCTTTCACCAACTACTGTGCTATCTTACACATGCAAATCACTTTTTATTTGATCTATGCACCAACATGGGGAAAAATTAATTCTGTCAACCATGATCAACTATTTGGGAGAGAAATTACATATCATGGCATAGCTGCCTTAAGAAAGTCCTCCTTAAGTCTCATAATATCACCTTCATCCTGAACTACTGAAAAAAGTTTAGCAAAAGTTAATTCCTAAATTTCTGGGGGGCTATCTATGAGGCAATTATGAGGCCACTGTGAAATGAGCCTGTGTTTTCTATCCAATAAACTTTTCTAAACCCCCTCTACCAATTTTACACAAAATGATAATATTATAACCAAGAAGGAGACAATACGTACTTGTAAACACAACATGAATAACCTCCTATGGTTTTACATCTCACAAAAATGCAATTCCCTTCTTCATATCACACATAAGACATAACACACTGCCACCTACCTTGATATACAAAGTCAAGACTTACTGTCTGGAATGCCTATGGTAAAAAATTTTCTGATAGCTTGAGTTCAGGTTATGAAAGGACCCAATCACAATGATTAATGATCAGAGAAAACTGTTTTTAATGTTTTTGTGGGCCATAACTAGCTCTCTACAACAGATCATGGTATTCATTTATGCTCTTACTTTGTTACAGTGATTGGGCTGTTTGTGCCTATGTCCACCTGAATTAACCAGACAAGGTCTTAGCATGTCGGTCTATCTATCTATCTATATCACTGATGCTTGTTCCCGCCTGGAACTCCCTCAAGGGGGAGGCTAAGGCAATATAGCCTCCACAACTAATGAACCCTAAGCTGCTGCTTAGTCTTTAGTGACTCAACCTTAACAGGCCAACAGCAGAAGGCAACTCTAAAGCAGCATATGCAGAGGCTCCTATCTAATGTTCCTACTTACTGAGAATACTTAATGCTCCTGCTTAATATTCCTACCAACAACCTCTATCTAATGTTTCTACCTAATGATCCTGCCTAAATGTTCCTACCTACTACTTCTATCTAATACTCTTACCATTTTGCCAAAAGGCAAGGCTAGCATAGTGCTCACTGCAGGAAAATCTAGAGTTACAAAGAATGAACTGTGTGAGTTAAGTGTTTTCAAGTGTAAAGCAAGACAAGGAGAGATTGTATAATTGTGGACAGAATGCTAATAGTCCCAGTGTGGGTGAGGCAGAAAAAAAAGCTACCTGGGTCACAGGAGTGCAACTTGACAACCACTGAAGTGCTGGCTCACTATGCAGCTATCACTAACCCTTCCGATACCCAGATAGGTAGTACTGGTAATATAGCTCCCTGGTCGTTGGCTGCCTACCAACTATTACCTACCGTCTTAGCATGCATCTTTTTCAAAATCTGTCAACTGCAGCAAGGTAATTAAATCTTATACAGACTGATGTTACAGATGATGTGACTGTAGCTAATGTTTAGGAAAAGGGTTCACATGCTTGACATACAGTGAGATACAATAAAAGGTGACACAAAAGCCTAAATAAAAACTGCATCACCTTCTTCATTGCAGTTGATGTGGCTGAAGTGAAGAATTCTTCTCTGGTCAACCACTGGCCCCCTTGATATCTTATTGGCCATATCAGTTCTTCTTGGTCATCCACCAATATCTTGTACGCTCTTGATATATTATTATTATTATTATTATGCAAGATCGCTGTCTCCCGCCTCAGCGAGGTAGCTCCAGGGAAACAGACGAAGAAACACCCACCCCCCCA
>JAUUED010829932.1:0-11659 GCA_032361865.1 Panulirus pascuensis | reverse complement strand
GATTAGGATAGTCTCAGGTTATGGGTATTTCCTTGAGTAGGACGCTCTCCGTGTTATGGGTATTTCCTTGATTAGGATAGTCTCCGTGTTATGGGCATTTTCTTGAGTAGGATTGTGTCTGTGTTATGGGTATGTCCTTGAGTAGGATAGTCTCTGAGTTATGGGCATTTCATTGAGTAGGACAGTCTCCGTGTTATGGGTATTTCCTTGAGCATGATAGTCTCTGTGTTATGGGTATTTCCTTGAGTAGGATAGTCTCTGTGTTATGGGTGTTTCCTTGAGTAGGATAGTCTCTGTGTTATTTGGTTGAGTAGGACAGTGTCTGTGTTATGGTTATTTCCTTGAGTAGGACAGTCTCCGTGTTATTGGTATTTTCTTGAGCAGGATAGTCTCTGGGTTATGGGTATTTCCTTGAGTAGGATAGTCTCAGTGTTTTGGGTATTTCCTTGAGTAGGAGAGTCTCCGTGTTATGGGTATTTCCTAGAGTAGGATAGTCTCTGTGTTATGGGTATTTTTTTGAGTAGGATAGTCTCTGTGTTATGGGTATTTCCTTGAGTAGGATTGTGTCTGTGTTATGGGTATTTCCTTGAGTAGGAGAGTCTCCCTGTTATTGGTATTTCCTTGAGTAGAATAATCTCTGTGTTATGGGTATTTCCTTGAGTAGGATAGTGTCTGTGTTATGGGTTTTTCCTTGAGCAGGACAGTCTCCGTGTTATGGTCATTATCTCGAGTAGGATAGTCTCTGTGTTATGGGTATTTCCTTGAGTAGGATAGTCTCAGTGTTATGGGCATTTCCTTGAGTAGGAGAGTCTCCGTGTTATGGGTATTTCCTTGAGTAGGATAGTATCTGCGTTATGGGTATTTTCTTGACTAGGATAGTCTCTGTGTTATGGGTATTTCCTTGAGTAGGAAGTTGTCTGTGTTATGGGTATTTCCTTGAGTAGGACAGTCTTCGTGTTATGAGCATTTCCTTGAGTAGAATAGTCTCTGTGTTATGGGTATTTCCTTGAGTAGAATAGTCTCTGAGTTATGGGTATTTCCTTCAGTAGGACAGTGTCTGTTTTATGGGTATTTTTCTAAGTAGGATAGTATCTATGTTATGTGTATTTCCTTGAGTAGGACAGTGTCCGCGTTATAGGCATTTCCTTGAGTAAGATAGTCTCCGTGTTATGGATATTTCCTTGAGTAGGATAGTCTCTATGTTATGGGTCTTTCCTTGAGTAGGATAGTCTCAGTGTTATGGGCTTTTCCTGGGGTAGGAATGTCTCCGGGTTATGGGTATTTTTTGAGTAGGATAGTCTCTGTGTTATTGGTATTTCCTTGAGAAGGACAGTCTCCGTTTTATGGGTATTTCCTTGAGTAGGATAGTCTCTGTGTTATGGGTATTTCCTTGCGTTGGATAGTCTTTGTGTTATGGGTATTTCCTTGATTAGGATAGTCTCTGGTTATGGGTATTTCCTTGAGTAGGACAGTCTCCGTGTTATGGGCATTTACTTGAGTAGGATAGTGTCTGTGTTGTGGGTATTTCCTTGAGTAGGATAGTCTCTGTGTTTTAGGCATTTCCTTGAGTAGGATATTAACTGTGTTTTGGGTATTTTCTTGAGTAGAATAGTCTCTGTGTTATGGCTATTTCCTTGAGTAGGATAATTTCTGTGTTATGGGTATTTCCTTGAGTAGGACAGTCTCTGTGTTATGGGTATTTACTTGAGTAGGATAGTGTATCTGTTATGGGTTTTTCCTTGAGCAGGACAGTCTCCGTGTTATGGTCATTTCCTTGAGTAGGATAATCTCCGTGTTATGGGTCTTTCCTTGAGTAGGATAGTCTCAGTGTTATGGGCATTTCCCTGAGTAGGAGAATCTCCGTGTTATGGGTATTTTCTTGAGTAGGATAGTCTCTGGGTTATGGGTATTTCTTTGAGTAGGATAGTCTCAGTGTTATGGGTATTTCCATGAGTAGGAGAGTCTCCGTGTTATGGGTATTTCCTTAAGTAGGATAGTCTCTGTGTTATGGGTATTTCCTTGAGTAGGATAGTCTCAGTGTTATGGGAATATCCTTGATTAGGACAGTCTCCGCGTTATGGGTATTTCCTTGGGTAGGATAGTGTCTGTGTTATGGGCATTATATTGAGTAGGACAGTCTACGTTTTATGGGTATTTCCTTGTGTAGGATAGTCTCTGTGTTATGGGTATTTCCTTGCGTAGGATAGTCTCTGTGTTATGGGTATTTCCTTGATTAGGATAGTCTCAGGTTATGGGTATTTCCTTGAGTAGGACGCTCTCCGTGTTATGGGTATTTCCTTGATTAGGACAGTCTCCGTGTTATGGGGATTTTCTTGAGTAGGACAGTCTCCATGTTATGGGTATTTCCTTGAGTACGATAGTCTCTGAGTTATGGGTATTTCATTGAGTAGGATACTGTCTGTGTTATGGGTGTTTCCTTGAGTAGGATAGTCTTTGTGTTATGGTTATTTCCTTCAGTAGGACAGTCTCTGTGTTATGGTTATTTCCTTGCATAGGATAGTCTCTGTGTTATTGGTATTTGGTTGAGTAGGACAGTCTCTGTGTTATGGTTATTTCCTTGAGTAGGACAATCTCCGTGTTATGGGTATTTTCTTGAGTAGGATAGTCTCTGGGTTATGGGTATTTCCTTGAGTAGGAGAGTCTCAGTGTTTTGGGCATTTCCTTGAGTAGGAGAGTCTCCTTGTTATGGGTATTTCCTTGAGTAGGATATTCTCTATGTTATGGGTATTTTCTTTAGTAGGATAGTCTCTGTGTTATGGGTATTTCCTTGAGTAAGATTGTGTCTGTGTTATGGGTATTTCTTTGAGTAGGACATTCTCTGTGTTATGGGTATTTCCTTGAGTAGAATACTCTCTGTGTTTTGGGTATTTCCTTGATTAGAATAGTCTCTCAGTTATGGGTATTTCCTTCAGTAGGACAGTGTCTGTTTTATGGGTAATTCCTTGAGTAGGATAGTATCTATGTTATGGGTATTTCCTTGATTATGAATGTCTCCGTGTTATAGGCATTTCCTTGCGTAGGACTGTCTCCGTGTTATGGTTATTTCCTTGAGTAGGACAATCTCTGTGTTATGGGTCTTTCCTTGAGTAGGATAGTCTTAGTGTTATGGGCATTTCCTTGAGTAGGACAGTCTCCGCGTTATGGGTATTTCCTTGGGTAGGATAGTCTCTGTGTTATGGGCATTTCCTTGAGTAGGAGAGTCTACGTTTTATGGCTATTTCCTTGAGTAGGATAGTCTCTGTGTTATGGGTATTTCCTTGCGCAGGATAGTCTCTGTGTTATGGGTATTTCCTTGATTAGGATAGTCTCAGGTTATGGGTATTTCCTTGAGTAGGACGCTCTCCGAGTTATGGGTATTTCCTTGATTAGGACAGTCTCCGTGTTATGGGCATTTTCTTGAGTAGGATAGTGTCTGTGTTATGGTTATATCCTTGAGTAGGATAGTCTCTGATTTATGGGCATTTCATTGAGAAGGACAGTCTCCATGTTATGGGTACTTCCTTAAGTATGATAGTCTCTGTGTTATGGGTATTTCCTTGAGTAGGATAGTATCTGTGTTATGGGTGTTTCCTTGAGTAGGACAATCTCTGTGTTATGGTTATTTCCTTCAGTAGGACAGTCTCTGTGTTATGGTTATTTCCTTGAGTAGGACAGTCTCCGTGTTTTGGGTATTTCCTTGAGTAAGATAGTCTGTAATATGGGTATCTCCTTGAGTAGGACAGTCTTCGTGTTATGGGTGTTTCCTTGAGTTGGACAGTCTCTGTGTTATGGGTATTTTTTTGAGTAGGAGAGTGTCCGTGTAATGGGCATTTTCTTGAGTAGGATAGTGTCTGTGTTATGGGTATTTCCTTGAGTAGCATAGTCTCTGTGTTTTGGGTATTTCCTTGAGTAGGAAAGTCTCCGTGTTATGGGTATTTCCTTGAGTAGGATAGTCTCTGTGTAATGGTTATTTCCTTGAGTAGGATAGTCTCTGTGTTATGGGTGTTTAATTGCGTAGGATAGTCTCTGTGTTATGGGTATTCCCTTGAGTAGGACAGTAACTGTGTTATGGGTATTTCCTTGAATAGGATAGGGTCCGTGTTATGGGTATTTCCTTAAGTAAAATAGTCTCTGTGTTATGGGTATTTCCTTGAGTAGGATAGTCTCCGTGTTATGGGTATTTCCTTGAGTAGAATAGTCTCTGTGTTATGGGTATTTCCTTGAGTAGGATAGTCTCTGTGTTATGGGTATCTCCTTGAGTAGGACAGTCTCCGTGTTATGGGTATTTCCTTGAGTAGAACAGTCTTTGTGTTATGGGTATTTGCTTGAGTAGGAGAATCTCCGTGTTATGGGCATTTTCTTGAGTATGATAGTGTCTGTGTTTTGGGTATTTCCTTGAGTAGCATAGTCTCTCTGTTATGGGCATTTCTTTGAGTATGACAGTCTTCGTGTTATGGGTGTTTTTTGAGTAGGATAGTCTTTGTGTTATGGTTATTTCCATGGGTATGATAGTCTCTGTGTTATTGGTATTTAATTGCGTAGGATAGTCTTTTTGTTATGGGTATTCCCTTGAGTAGGATAGTCTCTCTGTTATGGGTATTTCCTTGAGTACGACAGGTCCCTGTTATGGGTATTTCCTTGAGTAGTATTGGCTCTGTGTTATTGGTATTTCTTTGAGTAGGACAGTCTATGTGTTATGAGTATTTCTTTGAGCAGAATAGTCTCTGTATTATGGGTAATTCCTTGAATAGGAAAGTCTCTGTGTTATAGGTATTTCCTTGAGTAGGATAGTTTCCGGTTTATGGGTATTCCCTTGAGTAAGATAGTCTCTGTGTTATGGGTATTTCCTTGAGTAGGACACTCTCTGTGTTATGGGTATTTCTTTGAGTACGATAGTCTCTGTTTTATATGTATATCCTTGAGTAGAATATTCTCTGTGTTAAGGGCATTTTCTTGAGTTGGATAGTATCTGTATTGGATATTTCCTAGATTAGGACAGTCTCTGTGCTATGGGCATTTCCTTGAGTAAAACAGTCTCCGTGTTATAAGTATTTCTTTGAGTAGGATATTCTCTGAGTTTTGGGTATTTCCTTGAGTAGGATAGTCTCTGTGTTATGGGTATTTCCTAGAGTAGGATAGGCTCTGTGTTATGGGTATTTCCTACAGGAGAATAGTTTCTCTGTTATAGGTATTTCCTTGAGTAAGATAGTCTCTGTGTTATGGGTATTTCTTTGAGTAAGATACTCTCTTTGTTATGGGTATTTCCTTGAGAAGGATAGTCTCTGTATTATAAGTATTTCCTTGAGTAGGACAGTTTCTGTGTTATGGTTATTTTCTTGAGTAGAACAGTGTCTGTGTTATGGGTATTTTCTTGAGTAGTATAGTCTCTGTGTTATGGGTATATCATTGAGTAAGAGAGTCTCCGTGTTATGGGCATTTCCTTTATTAGGATAGTCTCTGTGTTATGAGTATTTCCTTGAGTAGGATAGTCTCAGTGTTATGGGTATTTCCTTGAGTAGGAGAGTCTCCGCGTTAAGGTTATTTCTTTGAGAAGGATAGGCTCTGTGTTATGGGTATTTCCTTGAGTAGGATAATCTCTGTGTGATGGGTATTTCCTTGAGTAGGATTGTCTCTGTGTTATGGGTCTTTCCTTGAGTAGGATACTCTCAGTGTTATGGGCGTTTCCTTGAGTAAGAGGGTTTCCGTGTTAAGGGTATTTCCTTGAGTAGGATAGTCTCTGTGTTGTGGGTATTTCCTTGAGGATGATAGTTTCTGTGTTATGGGTATTTCCTTGAGTAGGAGTTTCTCTGTGTAATGGGTATTTCATTGAGTAGGATAGTGTGTGTGTTATGGGTATTTCCTTGAGTTGGAGAGTGTCCGTATTATGGGTATTTTCTTGAGTAGGATAGTCTCTGTGTTATGGTTATTTCCTTGAGTAGGATAGTCTCTCTGTTATGGGTTTTTCCTTCAGTAGGATAGTCTCTGTGTTATGGGTCTTTCCTTGAGTAGGATAGTCTCAGTGTTATGGGCGTTTCCTTGAGTAAGAGAGTCTCCGTGTTATGGGTATTTCCTTGAGTAGGATAGTCTCTGTGTTGTGGGTATTTCCTTGAGTTGGATAGTTTCTGTGTTATGGGTATTTCCTTGAGTAGGAGGGTGTCTGTGTTATGGGTATTTCCTTGAGTAGAATAGTGTCTGTGTTATGGGTATTTCCTTGAGTAGGAGAGTCTCTGTGTTATGGGTATTTCCTTGAGTAGGATAGTGTGTCTGTTATGGGTATTTCCTTGAGTTGGAGAGTCTCCGTGTTATGGGTATTTCCTTGAGTAGGATAGTCTCTGTGTTATGGTTATTTCCTTGAGTAGGATAGTCTCTCTGTTATGGGTTTTTCCTTGAGTAGGATAGTCTCTGTGTTATGGGTCTTTCCTTGAGTAGGATAGTCTCAGTGTTATGGGTATTTCCTTGAGTACGATAGTCTATGTGTTATGTTTATAACACTTGAGTAAGAAAGTCTCCGTGTTATGGGTATTTATATGAGTAGGATAGTCTCTGTGGTATGGGTATTTCCTTGAGTAGGATAGTCTCAGTTTTATGGGTATTTCTTTGAGTATGATAGTCTCTGTGTTATGGATTTTTCCTTGAGTAGGAGAGTCTCTCTGTTATTGGTATTTTCTTGAGTAGGATAGTCTCTGTGTTATGGGTATTTCCTTGAGTATGACTGTCTCCGTGTTATGGGTATTTCCTTGAGTAGGATAGTCTCTGTTTTATGGGTATATTTTTGAGTATGAGAGTCTCCGTGTTATGGGCATTTTGAGTAGGATAGTTTCTGTGTTATGGGTATTTCCTTGAGTATGATAGTCTCTGTGTTATCGGCATTTCCTTGAGTAGGACAGTCTCCGTGTTATGGGTATTTCCTTGAGTAGGATAGTCTCTGTGTTATGGTTATTACCTTGAGCAGGATATTTTTTGTGTTATGGGTATTTCCTTGCGTAGGATAGCCTCTGTGTTATAGGTATTTCCTTCAGTAGGATAGTCTCTCTGTTATGGGTATTTGGGTTAGTAGGACAGTCTCTGTGTTATGAATATTTTTTTGAGTGGTATAGTCTCTGTGTTACTGGTATTTCTTGGAGCAGGACAGTCTACGTCTTATGGGCATTTCCCTGAGGAGAAGAGTCTCTGTATTATGGGTATTTCCTTGAGTAGGATAGTCTCTGTGTTATAGGTATATCCTTGAGTAGGCTAGTCTCGGTTTTATGGGTATTTCATTGAGTAGGATAGTCTCTGTGCTATGGGTTTTTCCTTGAGTAGGACAGTCTCTGTGTTATGGGTATTTCCTTGAGTAGGATAGTCTCTGTGTTATGGGTATTTCCTTGAGTATGACTGTCTCCGAGTTATGGGTATTTCCTTGAGTAGGATAGTCTCTGTGTTATGGGTATTTTCTTGAGTATGAGAGTCTCCGTGTTATGGTCATTTTGAGTAGAATAGTCTCTGTGTTATGGGTATTTCCTTGAGTAGCATAGTGTCTGTGTTATGGGCATTTTCTTGAGTAGGACAGTCTCCTTGTTATGGGTATTTCCTTGAGTAGGATAGTCTGTGTGTTATGGTTATTACCTTAAGTAGGATATTTTTTTGTGTTTTGGGTATTTACTTGCGTAGGATAGCCTCTGTGTTATAGGTATTTCCTTCAGTAGGATAGTCTCTCTGTTATGGGTATTTGGGTGAGTAGGACAGTCTCTGTGTTATGAGTATTTCTTTGAGTAGTATAGTCTCTGTGTTATTGGTATTTCCTGGAGCAGGAGAGTCTACGTCTTATGGGTATTTCCCTGAGCAGAAGAGTCTCTTTATTATGGGTATATCCCTGAGTAGGATAGTCTCTGTGTTATGAGTATTTCCTTGAGTAGGAAAGTCTCAGTGTTATTGGTATTTCCTTGAGTAGGATAGTCTCCGCGTTAAGGGTATTTCCTTGAGAAGGATAGGCTTTGTGTTATGGGTATTTCCTTGAGTAGGATATTTCTGTGTTATGGGTATTTCGTTGAGTAGGATAGTCTCCGTGTTAGAAGTATTTCCTTGAGTAGGAGAGTCTCTGTGTTATTGGTATTTTCTTGAGTAGGATACTTTCTGTGTTATGGGTATTTCCTTGAGTAGGAGAGTCTCTGTGTTATGGGTATTTCCTTGTGTAGGATAGTGTGTGTGTTATGGGTATTTCCTTAATTTGGGGAGTCTCCGTGTTATGGGTATATCCTTGAGTAGGATAGTCTCTCTGTTATGGTTATTTCATTGAGTATGATAGTCTCTCTGTTATAGGTTTTTCCTTGAGTAGTATAGTCTCTGTGTTTTGGGTCTTTCCTTGAGTAGGATAGTGTCAGTGTTATGGGCGTTTCCTTGAGTAAAAGAGTTTCCGTGTTATGGGTATATCCTTGAGTAGGGTAGTCTCTGTGTTGTGGGTATTTCCTTGAGTTGGATAGTTTCTGTGTTATGGGTATTTCCTTGAGTAGAACAGTCTCTGTGTTATGGGTATTTCTTTGATTATGATTATGATAGTGTCTGTGTTATGGGTATTTCCTTGAGTAGGAGAGTCTCCGTATTATGGGTATTTCCATGAGTAAGATTGTCTCTGTGTTATGGTTATTTCCTTGAGTAGGATAGTCTTTGGGTTATGGGTATTTGATTGCATAAGATAGTCTCTGTGTTATGGGTATTCCCTTCAGTAGGATATTCTCTGTGTTATGGGTATTTCCTTGAGTACGACAGCCTCTGTGTTATGGGTATTTTCTTGAGTAGTATAGTCTCTGTGTTATTGGTATTTCTTTGAGTAGGACAGTCTACGTGTTATGGGTATTTCTTTGAGTAGAATAGTCTCTGTATTATAGTTATTTCCTTGAGTTGGATAGTCTCTGTGTTATAGGTATTTCCTTGAATAGGATAGTCTCAGTGTTATGGGTATTTCCTTGTGTAGGATAGTCTCTGTGTTACGGGTATTTCGTAGAGTAGAATAGTCTCTCTTTTATCGGTATTTCCTTGAATACGATAGTCTCTGTGTTATGTTTATATCCTTGAGTAGGATATTATCTTTGTTAAGGGCATTTTCTTGAGTTGGATAGTATCCCTATTGGGTATTTCCTAAAATAGAACAGTGTCTGTGCTATGGCATTTCCTTGAGTAAGACAGTCTCTGTGTTATAGGTATTTCTTTGAGTAGGATATTCTCTGATTTATGGGTATTTCTTTGAGTAGGATAGTTTCTGTGTTATGGGTATTTCCTAGAGTAGGATAGGCTCTGTGTTATGGGTATTTCCTACAGGAGAATAGTTTCTGTCTTATAGGTATTTCCTTGAGTAAGATAGTCTTTGTGTTATCGGTATTTCCTTGAGAAGGATAGTCTCTGTATTATAGGTATTTCCTTGAGTAGGACAGTTTCTATGTTATGGGTATTTCCTTGAGTAGAACACTCTCTTTGTTATGGGTATTTCCTTGAGTAGTATAGTCTCAGTGTTATGGGTATTTCATTGAGTAGGATAGTCTCTTTGTTATGGGTCTTTCCTTGAGTAGGATAGTCTCAGTGTTATGGGCGTTTCCTTGAGTAAGAGAATCTCCGTGTTATGGGTATTTCCTTGAGAGGATAGTCTCTGTGTTGTGGGTATTTCCTTGAGTTGGATAGTTTCAGTGTTATGGGTATTTCCTTGAGTAGAACAGTCTCTGAGTTTTGGGTATTTCCTTGAGTAGGATAGTCTCTGTGTTATGGGTATATCCTTTAGTAGGACAGTCTCTGTGATATGGGTACTTCCTTGAGTAGGACAGTCTCTGTGTTATGGGTATTTCCTTGAGTAGGATAGTGTCTGTGTTATGGGTATTTCCTTGAGTAGGAGAGTCTCCGTGTTATGGGTATTTCCTTGAGTAGGATAGTCTCTGTGTTATGGGTTTTTCCTTGAGTAGGATAGTCTCATTGTTATGGGCGTTTCCTTGAGTAAGAGAGTCTCCGTGTTATAGGTATTTCCTTGAGTAGAATAGTCTCTGTGTTGTGGGTATTTCCTTGAGTAGGATAGTTTCTGTGTTATGGGTATTTCCTTGAGTAGGAGAGTGTCTGTGTTATGGGTATTTCCTTGAATAAAATAGTGTCTATGTTATGGGTATATCCTTGAGTAGGAGAGTCTCCGTGTTATGGGTATTTCCTTGAGTAGGAGAGTCTCTGTGTTATGGGTATTTCCTTGAGTAGGAGAGTCTTCGTCTTATGGGTATTTCCTTGAGTAGGAGAGTCTCTGTGTTATGGGTATTTCCTTGAGTAGGATAGTCTCTGTGTTATGGGTATTTCCTTGAGTAGGATTGTCTCTCTGTTATTGGTATTATTTGAGTAGGACATTCTCCGTGTTATGGGTATTTCTTTGAGTAGAACAGTCTCTGTGTTAGAGGTATTTCCTTGAGTAGAATAGTCTCTGTGTTATGAATATTTCCTTCAGTAGGACAGTCTCTGTGTTATGGGTATTTATTTGAGTAGGATAGTCTCTATTTTATGGGTATTTCCTTAATTAGGACAGTCTCTGTATTATGGGCGTTTCTTTGAGTAGGATAGTCTCTGTGTTATGGGTATTTCCTTGAGTAGGATAGTGTCTGTATTATAGGTTTTTCCTTGAGTAGGATAGTCTCTGTGTTATGGGTATTTCCTTGAGTAGGACAGTGTCAGTTTTATGGGTATTTCCTTGAGTAGAATAGTCTCTGTGTTATGGGTATTTCCCTGAGTAGTATAGTCTCTCTGTTATGGGTATTTCCTTGAGTAGGATTGTCTCCGTGTTAGGGGTATTTGCTTGAGTAGAATATTCTCTGTGTTATAGGTATTTCCTTGGGTAGGGTAGTCTCTGTGTTATGTTTATATCCTTGAGTAGGACAGTCTCTGTGTTATGGGTATTTCCTTGAGTATTACAGTCTCCGTGTTATGGGTATTTCCTTCTGTGGAATAGTCTCTGTGTTATGGGTATTTCCTTGAGTATGACTGTCTCTTAGTTATGGGTATTTCCTTGAGTAGGATAGTCTCTGTGTTATGGGTATTTTCTTGAGTACGAGAGTGTCCGTGTTAGGGGTATTTTCTTAAGTAGGATAGTCTCTGTGTTATGGGTATTTCCTTGAGTAGCATAGTCTCTATGTTATGGGCATTTCCTTGAGTAGGACAGTCTCCGTGTTATGGGTATTTCCTTGAGTAGGATAGTCTCTCTGTTATGGTTATTTCCTTGAGTAGGATATTTTTTTTGTGATATGGGTATGTCCTTGCGTAGGATAGCCTCTGTGTTATAGGTATTTCCTTCAGTAGGATAAGCTCTCTGTTATGGGTATTTGGGTGATTAGGACAGTCTCTGTGTTATGGGTACTTCTTTGAGTAGGATAGTCTCTGTGTTATGGGTATTTCCTTGAGTAGGATAGTCTCTGTGTTATGGGTCTTTCCTTGAGTAGGATAGTCTCATTGTTATGGGCGTTTCCCTGAGTAAGAGAGTGTCCTTGTTATGGGTATTTTCTAGAGTAGGATAGTCTCTGTGTTGTGGGTATTTCCTTGAGTAGGATAGTTTCTCTGTTATGGGTATTTCCTTGAGTAGGAGAGTCTCTGTGTTATGGGTATTTCCTTGAGTAGGATAGTCTCTGTGTTATGGTTATTTCCTTGAGTAGGATAGTCTCTCTGTTAT